>VWYK01019791.1:0-10811 GCA_013399775.1 Semnornis frantzii | reverse complement strand
GATTCTATGATTCTATTACATATATATAACATAACATATTTTTATTTTTAGTAGCACTTTTCTTGTTCAGTGGGAAAATAAGACTCACATTTTTCAGGCACTGATACATGCAACCTTTATATCTTCAATAGGGCATTTCATAGTCTCTCTTACAGTGTTAAGAATCATGACGTCAAAACCCCAGTTGACAGCTCCATTATGTTTAGATTGCTATAAATCAAAGTCTTTCAGTTTTCAAATATGCCAGAAGCAAACCTGAGCATCCTGTTATCACTATACATGGGGAAAGCACTTCAAAAAAAGAGGGATCTGGATCAGCAAGGCTTGTACACATGGAGAAATACTCCACTGTTCTTTAAACATAAGTATGCAGATCACTCCTAATTTCTTATTTGAAGTGATTTTTCATTGCCATAATGAAGAAGATAAGAATAACTAAATCAGACCCAAAACTTCTCTGAAAGAGAGGACTCTCTGGACACTGCAGAAGTAGCTTGCTGCAAGCAGGTTTGAGAGACTCTGTCTCATCTTGCTGTTTAATGGTTTTCAAAATGTCATAGTGTTCACTGTTACAGATGTGCTTGTGGTTTAAGGTATTGTTTGCAAACTTGTATTGAATTCACCATATCCTGATACAATACAGAATTTAGCTGGGAAATAGCAAAGTTGTTCTCCTAAAATCAACCACTTTGAAGAATGCCTTTTCATTTTCAAGGACTTCTTCCCACAATTAAATGGACATTTTTCAGTGTATGGTTTTCTTTACCCTTACCCACACTCTCTGCCCTCCATCAACAGTCAAAGGAAAAAAAAATCATAGAATAAATGTTTTATTTTTAAATGTCCATCTGCAGCCAACAGAATGAAAAGCACTTTGATTTGGGGGAGACTTTTTTATGGTTCATTACTCATGGTCCTGATGTCCCCAGCTGGAGGGATGGTAATAAAGGAAAACATTGTTAGCTCTTTCTCCCTGAATTTTCAATCAAATGTACTTCACAGGCTTGGGAAGTACTCCCCAGGCAACAAACCTCCAGAAATGGCCAGCTTCTGTCCATGCATTTGTCAAATGGGGAAGGTTCCCCAGATTTCTTGCTTGCACTATTTACCAGTGGCTAGTCTAGTAAATATTCTTTCAGATTTTCTCTGTTACTTTATTTTAGTGCCTTATACAAATTGGAAGAGAGAATGAATTTTGATCAGACGTACAGAGATTATGGCAGTGACTGTAATCACCCTTTCTTTATCATTGCCATGTTTCTACCACAGACACACGAAGTGTGATGGGCATTACCATCACGTACAAACTGGGACTCAAACCACTGGTGTTTAAAGCCTTCTAGAGCACCAACCCACAAAATCCTAAAGTTAGGAGCAGAGATTGAAGACTCAAGGCCTGAGTAATGCCCAGGATTTTGACAGAGCCCAAATTAGCAGTGCTGTGCACATGTCTTGACCCATAATGAGGCTGATGCACACAGCCCAATGAAGGACAACCTAACCTTGTCACGTCTGGATCTGTGACTCACTCACTGTACAGGTTGCTGATGCAGTGACCAAGGATGAGGCTCATCTTCCAGAAATCACTCCAAAAGCAGAACAGCCAGTGCTCTGAGCTACCCCAATCCACGTGTGGGAAATGCCAGGCAACCCTCATCTCAAATGCAAATGCTCATTACAACAGGATGCTGCCACATGTGCCCCTGGCTCAGTTCCTCAGCATCTCTATAATGACAGCAGGCAGCTGGGCTGTATAAGTGGCCCCAGAAGAAGGTTTATTCCCTCTGTTCAAACAGCTGGATGCACAGCACTGTTGCCGTACTCAGAACAAAGAGGAAGAGGAGCAAAGGGATTAGTCTGCTCTGTCATAGCAGTGTCTTTTTATGTTCAGAAGGCAACTTGTTGATGGAAAGAGATACTGCAGAGTGACAATTTCCCACCCTTTTTATTTATAATTTATAAATAGTTTGATTTCAGTCCTGCTAATCCAAGGAAGGTACTTTTTTTTTTTTCAAGACAATGCTGTCTTATCTCTTGTGCTAAATATTAGTAACTGAACATATATGGAACACACCATATGAGATTTTACAAGTCTAATAGTTCAATCATGAGTAATACATATCAAATAATGCCTGCATATACTACAGAAACTCAAATTCTTCCTCTAGGGTAAATTGTTTGCTAAAAAAGGATAACTTCTATCACCTCTCTGCCAGTATACAGGATTGCAAATCTGTATTGGTTCAGTACAGATAAAAAAGAGTTATTTTATTATGAAGCATCACAGAGGTGCAATAGAGAGAAAGTACTACTGGTGTCTAACAGGGAATGAAACAAAAGATAGGCTTGACTGTAAAATCTTGTGAGCCAACAATTGGCATTTCTGCTAGAATGCTACCAGTTCTCACTCAACCTTTCATTTTCAGTGACTGATAGCAACTGCTATAGATTTCCATGGTAATAGAACCAGGCTAGTCATGTTTTTTTGACTCAGTTTCCCAATCATTAAAATGCAGAAGCCTTTACCTCTTTCATGGATCTATAAACACACTGATTCTGGCTGTGCAAGCTGAGATCCGTGTATCCAATTCCAGAGCGTTATTGAAACTGATTGATGCAGCTCACTACTGGGCTGTAGGCCAGGCCAGCTTTTAAATTCTTTCCACAGCAGCAAATTTTGGCTGCCTCATAAACACAACCATGCTTATAGGCAGATCTGTCATAAACAAAACACACCTGTGATCACAAAAGCAGAAGTTTATAGAGCAAGGCAGAATGGGTAGTGAGGTGGAAGAATTGGAGCCTCGTAGGTGGTGGTAAACCCTGACAAATGAGGCACATGTCCTTGCCCCACATGAGGGCAGGCTTCTGCATTTGTTCCCCTGCTGTTAGACTACTTCTGTGTCTATCCCTGAAATACCTAAGTAGAAACATGTCTGCATGACTGTGCATGGGGTGCATACTTATCCACACAAAGGGGTTTGAGGGAAATGCAAGAATGCAGATCAAATGATAAATTAATTCTCCATGTGTGATTTAGTTAATGGCAATTTTTGCTTTTTTGGGGTTATTCACATGTTCCACTCAGTTAGGAGAAAAAAAAATAGAAGCCACAGACCCTTCAAAAATATAATTAATCTTGAAATAAACGAGCCAAATATAAAACTTGGACTCAAAGATATTGGCAGGAGAGCTACGTGGGGTAAAAGACTGTGTTGGTTCTGTTGTGGAGGCAGGGGGTTAATGTGGCCAAGTTGGGAATTACAAAAATAGAGTTACTTTATTTTCTTGAAAACCCCACCCCCAAATCGTATACAAAACTAGATTGGATTTATTTACAGCCTCAACTCTATCGGGAAAAATCTTCACTAGATGTTATGGACAAATGTAGAGATTTAGGAAGTCAGGAAATGGAAAAAGCTAAGCTATAAGCACAGTTTTACCCCACTAACAATCAGGCTGAGCAGAGAATTAAGGGAGCAGGAGGCTTTACTCACAGAGGTGAGACAGGTATTCGGTGATGATCCCTTGCTGGATTTCTCTGCTACTCGGCTGCCTTCTGAAGCAGCAAGCAATGTCCAATAGTCTGGATCCACGCCACAGAAGCCAAAGGTGGGTGGAAAAGACATCAAAGTCAGGAATGTCTCGAAACAAGACTACCACAAGGCAGGGATTTGTGGAAGTGACGCTGCCTCAGCAGCAGCAGGGGAGAACCAAACTGCTCAGGTCTCCTCAGCTCAGAATAGCAGCCAGGAAGTCAGCTGCGGTATGGTCTGAGAGTAGCCAGGTCCAGGTGCCACCAGCAGCTCTCTCAAATGGACCCCAGGGCTTTCCAAGCTTGTAAATTTGCACAAAATGATGCAAAAGTGGGGAGAGACCCCAAAGGCAGGGATGGTGCAAAACTGAGAGCTGTACAAAAAGGTAGGAGCCATCCAAAAGCAGGGACAGGCCCAAATGGGAACTCTGTCATGGCAGGAATCTGCCCTGTTGGGAGCTCTGTCAAGGTGTGAACTCTTTTAAGGCGGGAACCACGCACCTTCTCCCTTGTTCTATTTATCCTTTTCTAGGCAAAGTGTCCATTTGCCATTTCACGCTGGGTGCAAAACCCCAGCCAACCACCAGCCCAATTCCCACGCGCACAGGTCAGTGCACGTGTGGAAAGGTGCCTTTTGCTGTTCCCCATTCAAACCCACAGGGTGGGGGTGAGAAGGAAGGAATTCGGAGTTCTCCAGAACAGGTTCACCCTATCTAACTTTCCAAAACATTTTTATTACTTCATTTCTTTCCCCATTTTCTGTATCTTCACTCTTGCATAATACAGTTTTAGGAGTGGAATCTAGTTTATTTCAGCCCTAGGGCCCCACCTTGTCACATTTCATTACATCAGATTTATAATCATCATATTTTTTTTCACTCCAATCTTAACAGAAATAATTCTCTCTTGTTATTTAGATTTTAATATACACTTCACCTTCTGCTAGTTTATTTCAAGTTTATATTTCCTGTGCTAATGCAGAATCTCTAAATATTGCTGTCGTGCTATGGAAAATTCAGTGGCACAACATGATAACAATGACCTCGTCCCAGAACTGACACAATATGGAAATCTGACCTTCACTTAGGCTGCCACAGAGGGCATCCCTGATGATGGAGGTTTAGCAGTTCTCAGCACAAGGAATAGCTGAGGTTTTCTACTCCTATGTGACCTGCAGCTTGGCTATAAAATATGTGCCATCTGCTGAAAGGTCATGCTCTGATTTAACATCCCTGAGGACTACTTTTTCCATTCAAACTGTGCCCACATTGCTAAGGGCATCTGTCTCAGCAAGCTATCCAGAGCAGCTAGGTATAGTCTTGCAGAGTGGTTCATAGCCAGACTGCATAGCACTACCACCTTCTGGAGGAACCTAAACTTATTTGTCACCTACTATGAGCCCCATATATCCATGGGTCCTCTATAGGCACCTAGGGATAATTGCTGTGACTTACCAACACAAAGTGTCTCATGGCATCATGGTGCATCAGATGTGCTTTTTTATGTGACAAGGTCAAGCATGTGTGATATGGAACACGGGATAAGAAGGATTGTAGAAAATAGGAGGTACAAGGCCTACCAAGGCAATGATGAAAGTCTGTGTGTGGTAGAAAGAGCCAAGTCTAGTGCAGAGGTGTCCAAACTGTTATTAAGCAAAGGGCCACAAAGATGATTAAGAAATTGTAGCATCTTTCCTATGAGGAGAGACTGAGAGAGCTGAGACTGCCAGCCTATAGAAGAAAAGACTCACAGAGGCATCTTGCCAGTGCATATAATACCTGAAGGGAAGGTGCAAAAAGGATTGAGTCTCAGTAGTGTCCAGGCAATAGGGCCAAAGTTAAGCTCAGGAGGGTCCCTCTGAACATCAGGAAACACACCTTCACCCTGAGGGTGTTCAAGCACTGACATGTGTTGCCCAGGGATGTTGGTAGACTCTCCATCCTTGAAGATATTCAAAAGCTATCTGGACATGGTGATGAGCTGCCCTGCTTGAGTAGGGGGAGTTGGACAAGATGATCTCCAGAGCTTCCTTATAACCTCAACCACATTGGTATTCTCTGAACCCTTTTCAAAGACTGGATTACCTGAAAACACTAAAAGTTGCCTTTTTATGTCCAAAAGAAATTAGATTGCTAGGTATGTAGTAGACACGACACATGCATGTAGATAGTGATACTTAGTGAAAACAAATGAATTTAAATGTTTTAAAGTACATAAGTCAGTCCAGAAGGCTACAATTTTAGTCTAAAATTTGCATACGACAGAGAATAGATGTTAGTAAGTTTTCATGGGAATTCAGAAGTCTGGCCAAGGATGTTTTTCATCTGTGGGCTCAGTATGCCTCACTAAAGTTAGGAATGATTTTTCTTCACCTCTGAAGACAACATATGTCATTAAAGTATAAATTGGAAGCCTAATCAGAGCGATGTCTCCACAGTTTTTTGGGGAAAAAAACATTTTTAAATCACAGTATGAACTACTATCTTCATTTTCTAGTGAAGATGAAACTCGTTGAAACAGAACTGAAAATCTACTTAGTCTTATGTATGGAGAAGAAAGAACAAAAATAAGGAAACACAAATAAAAAGCACAACCACTTAGCACTGATTGTGCTACTAAGGTACTCCTCTGTGGTGCTCCATACCTGTCATCACCCTCTTTAAGTGTGAAACATGAAAGTAATGTATTTTTTTAAATGCCCATTTTATTTTATCTTTCTGAGGAGGTGCAAAGTTTGCTGGCAATTACTCTCTACCCACAGCTTGCAGGATTCATGCCAAAACCCTCCTCCACATGGGAAGGTGTTTCAGATGCTTTCACTGAAATCAGCACATTTCCTTTAAAGCTACTGTGGCCTTAACTGAGATATCTTTTTCTGTTTTTCTTTTATTAAGCTGACACAAAGGGAAGAACTTCAGAAGATTGTATGAGAAACTTCTCAGTTTTTCCTGAGATAGTTTTGTATTCAGCACTTTTTCTCAGTACATGCAGTCTTATACATCCATCTACTTATTCATCTATCCATATCACTCTTCTAGCTAGCTATCCAACCATCCATCCATACCACACTTATCTACCATCTGTGTTCACCCATTTATCCAAGTTAAGAGGCATTCATCATAAAAAATCAAAATGCCTTCCAATGTTGAAAGTTTTGACAGTCTTTTCTCCCTTATATTCACTACCACAGGAAGCTATAAATATTGTGCCACTTTGAGGTCTAGGGATTACAATTTCATAAGCTAAGTGATACAAGCCTAATTCTGTGCAGCATGAGAATAAGTTTCAGACTGATCTCTTCTCCCTGATTCCATTGGGCAGTCTCAGTGATGTTAAAATGTTCCTGATGTTAGTGAGGTGCCACAGGACTAGTAGGGAGATGATGAGGAGGAAAAGGATGAAAATGAAGACATAGGTGTAATGGGTTAATGCAAGGTTCTGCCTCCCCCAACACAGAAGTGAAGGGGAGTGGGGGAAAAGAGCATACAAAGAAACGAGGCAACGTAGTGAGATAAGAATTCACTGGAAACATGAGGATATCGTAGTAGGATTACTTTAACTGATTTGCAGAAAAAAGCATGGTGGAAAGCAGCAGGAAGCAGCAAGCAGGCCAGGGAGCTATCCCTGCACCCCTCCAACTCACTGCCACCTCAGCAGAAGAGAGTCAACACCCAAGAAAACCCCAGAACCCAGAAAGAGCAACTGGAACAGGAATCCTCCTATGTTACAAGCTGAATTTCAAGCCCCATAGTACTTTGCTCCAGCCAGCACTTTCATTTTTGAAGCTGGCATGAGGCAGGATGGTGTTAATAGCACCAGACTAAAACTCAACCTATGACAATAGGACACACAGCTGAGCTGTGTACAAATCTCTGCTTAAAGACAGCTAGCTAAGATTCAAAGGCAAAAGCATCGGTGAGAGGTAGCTGGCCAACATCAAGCAGGAAGGTGATGGAGAACAGGCTTCTTTCAGTGAAGCACTCTTTTAGAGCATGAGGATCATCAGCCCAGTACAGGACTAACAAATCTAGAAGAAAAACATCATGATGAGTGATCACAGATGCAGTAGCTAAACCTAAAAGCAGATAAAATCTTGATACTGCTCCAGGAATACATTTTGGTGGACATAATGAAGAACCATTTTCCTTAAATTGGATCAATCTATTCCTAGATGAAACCAAACAATACAGTTCCCAGAACTACCCTTTATTAATCTCTGTTGGCCATTGCCTACTTAGCAGGTTCTCCAATCCTCCACTATCAATTTCCTTCAATACAGCTAAAGAAATTATATACATATATTCATGTATATAATATACATATATTCATGCGGTGAAAGGGAAGGTATTTGAAATGTAAAATCAGATGTGGTTCATATTTTCTGCAGAAGTGATTTGAGATTCAAATTTAAATCTGGCTTTCAGTCCTAAGTCATCTCTATGATACAACACAGTAAGTTGCCATCACAGCTGAACGACCGTATCACTGGAAATAACTTGAAATACAAACCCACATCTGAAATCCAAATCCAGATACAGATGGGTAACTTGCACCTCTTTCATTGTCTTGCCAAGAAGCAAGAATGAGTCAAATGATAAGGATAAAAGGGTAAACAAGAATAGCAATCTAATATAGAAATTCTTCTTTGCTCTTTTTGTATCTTCCTGTCTTTAGTATCATAGAATCATAGAATCAGTCAGGGTGGTAGGGATCACAAGGATCATCTAGTTCCAACCCCCCTGCCACGGGCAGGACACTTCATACTAAATCAGGATGTCCAGAGCCTCATCCAGCCTGGCCTTAAACACCTCCAGGAATGGGCCTTCCACCACCTCCCTGGGCATTCCCTTCCAGGGTCTCACCACCCTCATGGTGAAGAACCTCTTATGAATATCCAGTCTGAATCTATCCATTTCTAGTTTTGTTCCATTGCCCTAGTCCTATCACTACCTGACATCCAAAAAAGTCCCTCCCCAGCTTTCTTGTAACACCCCTTCAGATACTGAACGGTCAAAATAAGGTCACCTTGGAGCCCTCTCTCCAAACTGAATAGCCCCAACTCCCTCAGTCTCTCCTCATAGGAGAGGAGCTCCAGTCCTTTGATCATCCTCATGTCCCTTCTCTGGACGCTTTCCAGCACATGCTTAGGCATTCATTGCTATCCTCATTCATCTGGCCCTGTGTTTCAAGGGCCTAGTACCTGTTGTGTATGGGTATCGTGGTTTGAGGAAGAGAGCTGGGAATGATTATAATGTTTACAATTATAATTATGGATAATTATAATTATAATGTATATAACAGTGGTTGAAATAAGACCAGAGAGGAAAAAATTAAAGTCCCACTGCTAAACAAAGTTTGATATAATATGATCTGGAGTGCTTTGATGGGCATTTATGGTGTCCTTGTACTGTACTGGGAATAGCTGGAACTGAACAGCTTGCCAGAAAAGCCAAATACAGTGGCTGGCTTAGGAAACTTCTATGCTAGAAAACCATCAGAGCCATAAAGTGTAGNAGAAGGTGGAAGGGTGGTTGGGAGCCCCTCTTGGGGTCTCTGATTTCTGGGAGGGGAGTTGTGTTTCTGTATTACCTTTACCTTGTATATTTCTGTAAATATTCCTGTATATAGTGTATATATTTGCTTGTATATTGTGCTGAGCTGTAAATAGAGCTTCATCTCTTAACTTCCAGCCAGCTGAGATCTAGTCTGGGTCATTTTACAAGTGTGAGGGGGCAGGGAATTCACCAAGTTAACCTCATATCTTCCACTGGGCCCACGTAAATTCCTTGTACCTGAAACATACTTTCACAACAAGTCACAGATGCCTGTGGTATGAAGAAGTTCTGACCACAAAGAAGTACTTACTCTTGGCATTGCATCAGCAATATCCCTTGGCACCTGCCTTCAGAGCACCATTTATCAAGAAATACATTAATTTAATCTTCTACAGACATGCACAAATTCCTGAGAGCAGAATACTGTAAGAGATGCAGATTGATTGTGATAAGAGTACACAGCATAAATGACAAATGTGCATCTGTATCTACCTCGCTCACAGCACGCAGCAGTAGCAATGCTAACAATCCAAATAACTCATGCCTTTGCAGATGAACACATGTTTATTCTTCTCTTTTCTTTGGCATTTGAAAACCTCATCAAGATATAAGGGCTGAAGCAAATTGCTTTGCAATTGGACTGGGGCATCTCTGTCTGCTCTGTGGTTATCGCTACCAAAAATGGCTGTCAGCAAACTTATCTTTTGCCTGCTCAGTGAATTGCATTGCTTCATTTCTAAGGTCACAGATTGCAGACAGAGAAGGCTAATTGCTAGTAGCTACCACCTGAGATAAGACATACTCCAACAAGTAAGTCAGTATGTAAGAACTGGGCCAAGAGAGAGAACACAGTTAGCATCAAATCCTGCGAATCCTCTCTATCTACAAAATACACAATGAATTCACTTTCTATGCCTTGCCTTAGACTACATAATCTTAGTCAAGTCAAACATTGTGCAATCATAACACAGGGAAAAAATTACTGCACATCTTTTTACTTGAACGTGATACATTCACAGAATCACAAAATTAACCTGGTTGGAAAAGTTCTTCGAGATCAAGTCCAACCTATTACCTAACACCATCTAATTTACTAAACCATGGCACTAAGTGCCTCATCCAGCCTCCTCTTAAACACCTCCAGGGATGGTGACTCCACCACCTCCCCAGGCAGCCCATTCCAATGCCAATCACTCCTTCTGTGAAGAACTCCTTCCTAACATCCAGCCTAAACCTGCCCTGGTGCAGTTTAAGACTGTGTCCTCTTGTTGTGTCACTGGGTGCCTGAATAGTAAGGCTGGGTTTCTTACTTTTTCTTAAACTATTTATTCCCTTGCTCCTTTACCTCATCCAAAAGAGGTCATCATTTTCTATTATTATCAGTTAATAGCAAATGTGAAAACATACTCTAAGTTCTTGGTGGGAGAAATATATTTGTTATATGTGATCTTGCTGTCACTAAACGGTGCCAAATCACTGCTATTAGCAAGAGCTTAAGTGGAAGTCAAAATAACTGCTGCGGAACAACTTTGCTTTATGGCAATATTATTATAGTTGGAATAATGCCATCTTCATATTGTTATAATGTTCACTGAAACTGAGACCATTTACAAGGAACTAAATGAAGATTTCTTCTTCTCACTTCAGATTGTGCTGGTATTGCCAGAACTTCTTGCATTCACCTGCCAGTCAACTGAGGCTAAAAGAGCTGAGGTTGTTCA
>VWYK01019786.1:8628-20163 GCA_013399775.1 Semnornis frantzii | reverse complement strand
TCTGCCAGTTTAAACCCATGACTGCACCAAAACAAATCAGGCCTAACTTGGGCTGCATCACATAGAATGGTGCAATTTTGGTGCCTTACATGCAGCCACAACTGTTACTAAGAACTATTCACACATTCATCTTGATAATTACAATATATAGACCTGTAAAGCAAAGACTTTGCTAAATATTACACCACAGCATCTAACATAAAATGTTATTTGCTCCCCAGACTACATGTTTGGGGATCTGCCTAAGGAAAATGCACAGCAGATGGATACAGAGACAGAGATCTCAAACAAAATAAGCAGACATTTGTCCTAGTGTCACTAACCATGATTAAAAAACTAGGTTTAACAGATGCAAACATCATTTTTATAGCAGGAATGCTTTGTTGGTCATCACAACACAAAAGACTAAGTGCTATATAAAATATCAGTGCAATATATTAGGGTTCAGAGACCTGTTCTCACCTTCCTCTGAAGAAGGAAGAGGAAAAAAAAAAAAAGAGACTCAACTCAATCTATCATATGATTATTTTTTTCCTGCCAAAAATACCTAACTGCAGAAGTTGATACAAAATGTATCCACCTAGGTTTATTGAGTAGAGAGGAGAATCTGAAGTTAAATGGAAGGTTATATGAAACAGAGTCACCATTCTTAGCCCTGGTTGCTGATGTGCAGAGCAGCCTGGTTGTTATTCAGCTCCATCTGCATTCATGTCACACCCTGCAGCCCCCCAGTGTTTATCTGCTGAAGGTTCTGATCAGTGACATACTGTTTCAAAGCTCCTTGTAAGCAGTCTTCTGAGGAAAGCTGTGTTTCCTCCCCGGAGGCAAAGGGCTAGATAGATAGGAATTAAAAAGTAGTCTTTCCTACTTTTCCTTGGTTTTCCAGAGGGCAAGACAGACTTCCTAGAGAGGAGGAGGAGCAATGAAAAGCATTAGATGCTTCTAAACGAATATAATGAGTGGATGTTTGAAACAAAGAAAAGTGGCCCAAAATTTTGAAATGCTTTTAGTGACAAACTTTATACTAACCAAACAGTGCAATTACACTTCAGTGCCCCTTAGTAATGGTCCATTACTCCAGGAGTCTGGTCTGGGAAGAATAATTTCTGGCAAAAAGAATGAAATCTGGCAAACAATGCACTCCTGCAATTGTTAGTCAAACGTACAAGCCATGAGAAATGAGATATTAGGACAAATAAAAAGGCCACTGGGTCTATCAACTGCAAATCCCTTGAAGTCTGTGACTTCTAAACTGGAATATGAAATGAACCATTATTTCAAGCTGTATTTGGATCTGGCAGACATTTAGTTCTAGCCCACTTTATGCTTATTCCTTTGGCAGGCCTGAAGATGGGAGAATTACTTTTGAACCATACTGTTGCTTGCATAGCAATCTCCCATTTGTTAAGAAATATAGATTAAAAAAAAATAAAAATTATATTTTCTGTAAAAAGTTAGATTTTAAATTAAATTCAGTTTTCCTGCTTTCACCTTGGAGGCTCTACATAACTCTGCTCCTCCCTTCCCATTTGATTCAGTTTCTTCTCTCATCACCCTTCACCTATAGGCACTTTACACCTTTCCACTCCAAAGGCAATTTAACATAATCAAGTGACCACCTCTCCAAAAGCCACTTCCATACTCACCTTCCCTTCAAAAGAATAAATTTTCTGAGCTAGTTTACTGCTACTGCTGCCCCCTCCACATTCCACCTGAAGTTTCAGTATTTCACATTCACTCTTCGGAGTTTCCATTCAACTTGTCTGGAATCCTCCAGTTCATCTATTTATCTAATTTCTTTTAAATGTCATTAAACTAGGTATTGTTTCCACTCCTGACAGTCAGGTTGCTTTGATCACAGTAAAATTTCCTCAGGGAAGCAATTCCAGTTTTCACTTAATATATCTTACCTTTAAAAACAAGAAGACAGATTGGGGTTTAAGGTAAATGATAGAGTTGCTTGTATTTTATGAAAGCCAGTTTACTTAATACTAATAGTGAAGAGATGTTGACAATTTAGGCAACAATTTATAAGGGTAAGAGTGGAAGGAAATTACTGTGATTTATTCCAGGGCTGTTGTATGTCTGTATTTCTGGAAGTTACAGGTAAGAAGCCTACACCAAAGAAAAGGAAAATGCAGTCATTTCCAGGACTCAAATGTTGTTTGCAAATCCACTGTAATCTGGAGGTAATAGTGAACTACTCTGAGTGAAAGGCAGAGTTGCTAAATGTATGGCAGAGTAACCTCCCTACCTGGGGCTCAGAGAGTAGCCTCAATATGTAATAACATCACCTTCATGGGGTACATGAAGTCCCCAGTTGGATTTGCTTTAAAGAGTCCCACAGTAAAGATTCCAGATGTTTAAATCAAAACCTAATATTTACCCTCCTACTCGAAATGAACCACTGCTCCTCCAGTTTGATGAAAAACCTTGTCAAGTCGTGGCACCAAAAAGCTGACAGTAATTACTTTTACACCATTTTTTAATCTCCTTTTCTCACTGTAGGCATCTGTGTGCCATGCAGCTTCAAGAGGAAAACAGAAAAAAACCTCTCTGCTACCCCTTTGACAAAGAATATTTTTGCAAACACACTGCACTAACGTGATGTGTCAGGATATCAAAGCCTCCCTGAGGAGTTCAGCAAAGATATCTGAAGAAATCCAAAGGAGTCCTTTTCAAGACTGCTAGATCCTTCTTTGAAAGGAGGCTCTATAAAGAGTCAGTTGCTTATCCTGAATGACCTTCCTGATAAGGTGAAAAAGAAGGTTGAGGAGTAAAAGATGTTGACATTAATAATTCCATCCAACCTGTGATAATATTTCCACCTGTAATTAGCATTTAAATATATAGCAGTTTAAGATACTTGTTAAGATTTGTATCTACATTCATGACCCAGGCATATGTGTGGCAGTGAAATGCAAATCAAGAGTACCTTGATAGCAAGACTTCTCTACCAAGATAAATCTTAATGTTTATGAATTCATATAATTCCTAAATCACTACTGATCTGAATATCTCTGAGACACAGAAGACCTACTCAGAAACTGATTCTGCCTCATGTTAAGTAGCTGAAACCCAAATTGGTTTTGTTTAACTAGTACTGATTAGCACAGCATGAAGACACACCAAAAACATTATCATTTGTACACTTGTGCTGCTCTGATGCTTTCTACTCAAAAACTGTAACTGAGTTACCACTACACATCAACAGCTCTGTGTTGGGAATCCTGGCTACCTGCTGAATGAAACTACTCTGTTCCACTGAGCAGTTACTACACAAGCAAGTTAACAAAAGTCTACTGATTGTAGCCAAGATCTTGACTTTTCTCTTCACATTCAGCAAAACCTCCCTGCTGAAAACATTTTCTTCTCAGAAAGTCCTCCTCACTGCCAAAATTTATTAGTTTGCAAGCTCTGGTCATCCTGATTTCAACATTCATTCATAGAATGGCTTAGGTTGAAAGGGACCTTTGAGATGATATACTCTAACTTCCCCACCTGTGGCAGAGACACCTCTCAACTAAACTTGACTGTTCAAGTCCTCATCCAACCTGCCCTTGAACACCACCAGTGAGGAGGCAGCCACAATCTCCACAGGCAACCTGTTCAAATCTTACCACCATAATAATGAAGAACATCTTCCTAAAATCCAGTCTAAGCCTACTCTCCCTCAGCTTAAAACCATTCCTCTTGTCCTACTGCTACACAGCCTCATGAAAAGTCCCTCTATAGCCTTTCTGTAGGATTCCTTCAGGTATTCCCTATGATGGTTACTCCCTAGCTGGTATGAGACTATTCCCAAGAAGATTACTTTTAAGACTTTAAAAATAATTTGTTGGACTGTTTCAAATTTGCCTGAAGAGTGTCAGTTTTCAAGATGACTAATTTGAGGGATGGAGTCAATTCAAATTCACTCTGTAGAGAACTGAAAGTGTACATCTAGAATGAGCGTAACTTCAGGAAGCAAAATATCATAGAAACATAGAATGGTAAGGTTGGAAGGGACCTCAAGGATCATCCAGTTCCAACCTCCTGCTATAGGCAGGGACACCTCCCACTAGTACAGGGCACTCAAGGACTCATCCCACCTGGCCTGGAACACCTCCAGGGAGGGAGCAGCCACAACCTGTGCCAGTGTCTCACCACCCTTACTGTAAAGAACTTTCTCCGTACATCCAGCCTAAATCTCCCCTCTGCCAGTTTAAACCTACTGCCCCTATTCCTGTCATTACAAGATCTTGTAAATTGTCCCTCCCCAGTCTTCCTGTAGGCCCATATCATTAACTCCACTCTGGTGCAGCTGTTAAACCTTTTTCTGGCATTTCACAAGCATTCTTGAACTTCAGTCCGTGGCTGGAGAGACCAAGACTGGCACAGACACATTTTAACTTTATGAAGTGTGACACCTTTTTCATATGAGCTGAAAAAGTCCTTTTCTTGTACTTTCCAATAAGTAAAACCATCTTCAAACAAGTACAATACATAAAGTGAGCCTACCCACTTAGCAGAGATTGAAACAGTACAAAAGATTCAGAAAAAGAAAATTATTAACTGAAGGGGAAAAAAACCTTTCTTTAAATTTGACCAATTTCCAGCTGGTGATAGGAAAAAAACCCCAAACTCTCCCAGTACTTTAACTATTAAAGGATGTGTCAACTAAATATACAGCAAAGAGAGCTCATCAGTATATTTAGAAAGGAAAAGAGCTGCTACCATCTCATTTAGCAAGCATAAGGACACATCCTCAGCTTTTTCTAATTAAACGTCACTCAGTGAGAGTGTGCACATCCCAGCTTGTTCCTCTGTGACAGCAGTAAACACAGGTTGATGAAAATTGCTGATTTAGAAATTAGGCACCAAAAATAGATTCTTAATCTGCCACTCCTGCAAGTATGACAACATAAGGGATTAATCTGAACCTTCCTACAGCAGACAATCTGGTAGCCACAAGGGGTGTGCGACAGGCAGGTTATGGATGATGGTCTTAATGAACCACTACTTCACCACGTAGTTCCAGCAATATCCTTCACATTATTCTGTTCCAGTTTACTTAAGAAAAAAATAACAGAAATTTTTATTCCATCTGATGCATTTAAGTTGAATATTCTCCTTTAGTGCAAATCTCTTTGCTGGCAGTCCCATAAATCAGTGCTAGATACTTCAGGCACTGGAATGAGCTGCCCAGGGAGGTGGCTGAGTCACCAACTCTGGCTGTGTTTAAGGGTTGTTTGCTTGTAGTGCTTAGGGACATGGTTTAAGGTGACTCACACAGAGCAGGGTTATAGGTTGGACTTGGTGATCCTGAGGGACTTTTCCAACGTGGGTGTTTCTGTGATTCTGTGACTTCCATCATTAGCAAGAGAAATGCAGGATTTTGTGGCACTTTCCATAGCCCTACCTCAGCAGCAGCAGAAAGAAAAAGAAACCCACAAGATTGCTCTTTCATCACCAAATATTTAACAGTGAAAGAGATCTGTAATTTTGGATTTCTGCATTGCAGTAATTTTGACCCATGGAGAGGACTGCACAAAGAAAAGCCTTTCTGCTGTATCAGAGCCTTATTGCAGCAATGCACCAAGCAATTCAATTCAGGGAGTATCAAGACATCCTAAAGCATCTGCATTCTTCTACTGAAACACCTCCTTGTTTGATGAGCTGATGCTGAATTTTAGTGTTATTCAATGCTTATTCTGTGAAAGCAGTAAATATACATTCCTTTTTGGTAAAACTAGGAATACCCTCCTACAGTAAGCAATCACTAAGAGATAAACTATATTAATTTGAGTATTAATATTAATCTAATAAACGTTGAAAGTTGTGGTCAAGTAAGGTGTTTCTTTAAAATTATAGAATCAGTCAGGGTTGGAAGGGACCACATGGATCATGCAGTTCCAATCCCCTACTATGGGCAGGGACACCCTACCCTAGAGCAGGCTGCCCAGAGTCTCATCCAGCCTGACCTTAAACCTCCAGGGATGGGGCCTCAGCCACCTCCCTGGGCAACCCATTCCAGGCTCTCACCGCTCATGCTGAAGAACTTCCTCCTCACATCCAGTCTGCATCTCCCCACTTCCAGCTTTGCTCCATTCCCTCTAGTCCTGTCACTACCTGATAGCCTAAAAAGTCCCTCCCCAGCTTTTCTGCAGGTGCCCTTCAGATACTGGAAGGCCACAATAAAGTCACTGTTATTAACAGTGTACAGAGCCTGTATATTAAAAAGGTTTGCACATATGTGTGAGTATAAATATGTTATACATAAAAAGGGTGGGTTTATATATATAAAAAATACATATCTGAAAGCAAAGGGTATTTCAGCATGATAATTGTATTATACTGCTTCCTTAGTTCCTGAGGAGGTGTGAAGAAGTCTTCTACCTCCCCTGGGATTGAATAATTCTCCTCCTCTTCATCTGCAGTTTCGTATTGTTTCTGCTCTACGACACGAAAACCTTGCACAGAAATCATTCTTTGTGCTACCTGAGAGTTAGAGATTCCTGAGACACACAGCAAATTGATTCATCAGATACATTCATACAACACAAGTGACAATATCTCACTTCTGCACACCCTGAGCCACAAACCATGACTACTGCAGACATGTGAAGCAGAGATGGAACTCATTCACTTGTACCCCTCCAGCACAGCCACGCCGTCTTATACATGTTAGCACAGAGTTAATTGCAACACAGCACTCTACGTAGTGTTTTTCTTCCAGTCTCTCTGCAAGTTTAGCCTAAATTCAATATGTTTCTACTGTAGGCTATGTTTACTGAAATAAAGCTACATTCAACTATGGGCAACCTGTCTTTGAACATATGCTGCAGGCAACAATCTAGCAGAGAAATGGGCAACAAGCTGTGAGACTAAACTTTTATCATCATCTCTATAAATCAAGATGAAAGCTATAGACTTCCTCCTGTGGACCTCATACAGCCTTGAGAAAAAAAGTTAAAATATTTAGACTGGAAGGAGAAAATAATAAAATGAGAAAAAGAACTCGAAATTAAAATGGGTTGAAGCATTTGTCCAGTACTAAGTACACGTTCAGTTCCCCAAAATGGGTATTTTTATTTAGCTTTTCAAAGATATACTTGCCATGAATGACTAATTAGTAAGATTGATGATGGCTGTCCTATCCAGAAGTGTTCTTTCTTCAGTTCCATTCATGTTGCTAGCACACACGACAACTAAGAATGAATTGCCACTAAACCAACTGTACAGCAAGTTGTTAACAGCACAGCTTTAGTGCAGCAAGTGAGAGGGAGACCACTTGGTAATTCTCATCTGTCAGTTAATTAAGCAATTTATAGTGCGTCATATAGGCAGGACCCAAAGTCCCTTACGTATGAAATCCATAGAGATTCCATTAAGTTTCCAAAACACATAAAATTGCTGTAGAGAACAGATTTTTGCACTGACATTTTTATAATAGCTATGAATTGTAAAAAATACTGTTGTGCTTTCTTGAATGCTTGGTTAAAAAGGACTTTTAGTGTGGTCACCCTTGTATTTGTGCAGAGGAAATGCTGAGGTACAAAGATCTTTAGCGACTTGCCAAAAGTCAGAATTAATCTGAACTGGAAGCCAGACCTGATGAACTCTATCTGTACAACACACTTCACCCCCAGCTTTTCATAGAGGATGAAAACTGAATTAATAGCTCCTACTCTTCAGTTGGCACCTGCCTTTGCGCCATAGGTTGCCACCCCTGCAATAAGTAACAGAAAACATCATTCCCTTAGACTTAACTCAGTTAAGAATCAAACAGATTAGCTTAACCCCCTAACAAAGAGGAAGAGGAGGATCGGAGGTCTGCCCTGTTCTACTGACCCTTTTGTATGGATAGGAATCACCTACAGAAATAGGACAACGGCCAGAGGCTGTTAACAACTTCAGCATCTGCTGCCTCAGTTCATGCAAGTGAAACTCTGTTGCAGGCTGTTCAATGGCAAGAGCAGACTCCTTCCCTTCATATTTACACTGTTGTGCTACAAACCCACAGAAGAATCACCTCAGTCACACACAAATTTAGTGCACTCTGCAGTCATCCAGGTCATGCTGGGTGCTAGCATAGCCTTCTGGAGTGTCAGTCACTCCTCCCACTTCTGTACTGTCAGCAGGTCTGCTAAGGGTCTGTCCCTCTGCCCAGGTCATTGATGAAGATATTGAAGACTGGACCCAGTACTGATCCCAAGGGAACACCTCTAACCACAGGCTTGCAACCAGACTCTACTGTGCTAACCACAAGCTTCTGAGCTCTGCCCTTCAGTCAGTTCTCAAACAATCTCACCATCCAAACATCTACACTTAAGCTTGGCTGTGAGGATGGTGTGGGAGACAGTGGTGAAGGCTTTGCAGACAGCTCACTCCTGCCTTCCTACACTAGATCCAGACTTGGCCATGCGAGTCAGAGAGAGATGCAAAGATTTTGGTGTCTGCCTTTATTCTCCTTTGCAATTGTGAAATACACCAATGTCCACATGTAGACACAATGGACTGTCCATGGATGCATGCACCAATTTGCATACATTTTTGGCCTCCTGATTAAGCTGTAGCTTACTGTGATGGCATAACTTTTTTCCTATCAGAGGGATAAAAAATTTTGTGCAGAGCATGAAATGTACAAGTTGAGTGTAAAGGTATGGTCTAATTGAAAAAAAGTCACTCCCCCAAAAACTTAGGACAGAGAAGTCCTCTAAAATGTACAGAGCAAAGCTCACCTCTAATACACTGTTTTCACCTTGCACTGAAAAGCTCCATTGATCTCACTAGGTGACCAACTCAAAGTGAGAGCTGCTTATCAGAGTTGAGTTTTGATATGCAGAGAAATTTTGTCCTTCACGCAGAACTCTGATCAAGACATAAATGTAAGCAAAAAAAGGAAACAGGAATATGAGGACAGTTACTGCATTTGCACAAGTGCAGAACATAGCAAGATGGTTTGAAATGACCTTTACATTGCTGCATAGACGAAACTGTGCAAAAGTGTAAAGCAAGGAAAAAAAGTATTCCTTTGGTACAAAAGGTATATACCAAACTATGAAGTTCATTACAATAAGGAGTTGAAAGAGAAATTATTAAAACACTTTTGCCCTTAATTTTCATCTACTAGTCACACCTTCCTCTACTACTTCTCCAGCATTCTACACAATCCAGCCTACTGTTTCATCCTTTGTCCTGGAAATAACGAACTACAACACATCAGCAGTAACCTTCATGCTTATCACATTGTCTTGTAATGGCATCAATACAAGAAGCTGCAGTATCTTTCTGATTTACATTCCTGTTCATATGGCTCTGAGAGAACATACATTTCACAGACCTCCCATACATTTCTTTATTCTCTCAGCTTGAGCTTTCAAAGCTATTTATCACAACTGTTTCAGTTACGCTGAAGAGCTAAGTACAAAATATCTTAATATGAATCTTTCTGCCTTTTAGGAGCTTTGTGTAAGACTTTTCATGTCCTGATTTAAGATAGGAAATGACCAGCACCTGACAAAACTATTATTGTTATACAAAAGAGCAAATTTTCCATATTTCAAGATGTTTTTCAAATTACAATTAACAGGCACGAATATTAGCTCTTTTCTTACACAAATTTATGCACGATGCTATTTATGCTGTGTCTTTTTTTCCTGACCATGAAGACTTCTAACATCAGATAAAAGAGATTTATTATCATATTCCCATTTTATCTTCTAACTTTTGCCTAGTGGGAAAGCACAAAGGAGACAGGTGACCTCCTCTTTGAGGCATTTGGACGAGTGTTTGCTAATTTGCTGAGACAAAGACTACTGAAAAAGCAATACACTTTTTTTTCTGGTTTTGTTGGACTTAAAAGACGTCAAAATGCACTCTATGTATTTGGGGTTTCATTTAAAAATCTCTGTATTTAAATAGAACATTTAGATCCCTGACTAATTGTAATGTGCTGGTGCACATCTTACTAGTGAGGTCAAGCATACAGAGATTTGAGGTGATAGGCATTTGTGAGAACAAGGGCATCTAGAACCAGAACATTTAACAGTAATGAAAGTACTACCAGACACAGTTTCAACGTTAACCTCTTCAAATAGTCAGACTCTAAATGTTGGGGATTCAATGACAGGATGCTCAATTTGATAGTCCCTTTGTTACTCCACATTGTGATGTTTCTGCTTCTGTTACACAGAGACAAGGCCATGCATTAATTTAACAGGTGTTGAAATCAAGTGTCTCAGAGAAGGACTTTTGTGAAACCTCAATGGGAAATCAAAGGACATCAGGAGTAAGCACAAGAGTGTGGTCACAAAACTTTGGAGGAGGTTCTGCTGTATTATAATAAACCTAATACCCTTGGCAAGTAGAGTCCTCTCCTACCTTTGCCAATTGCCACTGGAGAAAAAACAACCAAAAAACTCAACAACAGCAACAACAAGACAAACCTTAGCTCCTACTGATGTCCCTCAGACAGAAAAAACCTGTCTTCTCAAAATAAACTCAGTAAAGAAAGGATTTGGGTAGTCTCGATACAGTGCCTGCACTGGCTCTGCTTCTGCTTAGGTCACTGTCACTGGGAGATGGGAGTGCAAAACCCACACTCCTGTGGTTACAGAATGGCTCCAAATTCCTTCAGTGGAGAAAATGACCAAATGGTGGCTATGGACTGAATGGATGACATTGTTTTGAGGGTAGGGGTTGTGAACATTACAGTAGAAAGTGAAAATATAGTATGTGAAGATACATAGCAAAGTCTGAAGTTGTTTATTTACCTTGCATCATCCAGGCTGAAGCAGCTCAAATCCTCTAACAGGTTCAAGGATCTCTGATTTTCAAAGCAAATCTTGGTAAATCTCTTCTATGTCACCCTACAGACAAACAGCAAATCTCTGTTATAGCTTCACAGTAAAATGTAAATAGTAAATGACATAGTAAAATGTCATCAGGAATCATTTTTCTGAAGAGAAATATTTTTAGTCTGTGGTTTTAGAAATTATAAACTTGTGGTCTAAGGAACCAGATTCAGCTTCAGGTAAGGCAAAGATAACATCTGGTATTGGATCCTAAGGAAAGATGATGCCTTTATTAGAAAAAAAGAAACACTGACTATGTAGGTTTAGAAATTGATAGGAATTTCATCACACAAATGCAGTATATTATTTAAAATCAAATGTAGAGTCAGTGAGTGTCGTGGTAGACCTAGATAGGCCGAATTTGGTTTATACCTTTCCTGGTTTGCCCAGGCATGTTTTTCTGCTCTTCCTCCTGCTGTTTTGGGGGAGAGCAATGGCGGGAAAAGGGACAAAGGGCCTGGTGCCACTGAGTCTGGGGTCCCTTGCCTGCCCAGACCCTGTGGTAGGCAAGGTGCACGGGGCTGCCTTGTGCAGGGCCCGTGTTCTTCCCAGAACAGGGTGGAGCAGGCCTATGGTTTCACCTAATATGGGCAAATCTTGGCTAACTGCCATTTCATTGGCTGTCCTGTGTCCAAAGGCCCATTGATCTCGGGCTGCATTGGATAAAAGGGAGGTCAGCAGAGAGCACGCTGCCTTT
>VWYK01019780.1:15915-41974 GCA_013399775.1 Semnornis frantzii | reverse complement strand
AGAACCTAATTATTACTAAAAAAATAGCAGTGGAGGTGGTGGGAGTTCTCGATATTGAATATTAATAAACAATATTAATCTTTGTAAATCATATCTTGCATCAATTAATTACCCCTCCATTACAATCCATCTTGTGTATGGCAATGTCGCTGATCAATGTCAGCTGCTTCATGCTCCCAGTTTCATTCTGTTGCCATGCTTTGATGGAGAAACACGTTTAAGCCTGTCAAGAACTCCTCATTTTCTCAGGAATTATTTTAGCCAAAGGTCACAAGGCATTTTGAGCAGAAACAGAGGGCTACAGTTTCTTTTAAAAGAAAAAAAAAAAAATTCTGCTCTTTAAGGCAGACAGAAGTAAACTAATACAATTTTTAAATTGTTGGCATTCTAGTGCAATGTTAGCAGCTGCTAGGAACCTGGTCTGAAATCCCCTGGCAGTGGGCACTCCCAGGAGCACCCTCTCCTGTGACTGCTTCTACTCTGCTCAGGCACCTACCACCAAGCTCCTTCAGAGTCTACCCTCATGAAGGTGCAGTGATGAGAGGGAATGTTGAGCATCATTTTTTCCCTGCTCTCACAGACCTTCTGCTGCTGACCACCTCACATTGTTTGGAAGGGGATTGGTATGATCCATTGAATTCACTAAAAATACAGACTGGAAGAACACACCACAGGCTTCGGTAGCACATGAAATATTTAAAGTCCAGCCCTTGGTGAATATTAACAGGCAAAAAAAAAAACAAAACCAAAACACAAATCAGTGGGCAGATCCTGAATAGCACCAGTGCCGTAGGAAGGCTGTAGTAATTTGTGGCTGCAAGCCACAAGCTGGGTACAAAGGTCTTCATCAACATTTACACAACCTCTCCTTTGAGTCTCATGTTTCAGGTTAACCCAGTTTGTCGAGCAGGGGAGGATGAGGGCCTTGCAGCAGGCAGATTAGCACAGCTCAGCTGTTAAAAGTGAATGTTATTTTTAATTTTGTATGTTCTGTGTAAAGGCTTTCCAGCTGACATTACTTTAATTACACAAATGCTTTGGTTATCAGCACCACTGCCCCTTAATTGGAGCAGCAGGCTTTTCCACTAGGGAGCCACCATCATAAAGTTTCTAGTGAAATAACACTTAACTAATTTCCACAGCATGTTTCATCTTCAAAATGCTATACAAGCATACATTCAGTTAATTACCTCTCCCAGCATCCCTTAGCAGCAGCAAAGTGTCATTTCCCATGTGTAATCAAAGGGTGACACACAATGTCTTGCCCAGGACCACACAAAGGCTTGGGTTTGTTTTGGTTTCTCAGCATAGGTATCTAGTGCTCCTTGTGACACTGCAGAGTGTCTTCAGGGACCCACAGCAGGCTGTCAGGTAGAGAACAGCAGCTCCAGGACCCCTCTGGTTGCAAACAGAGGTCAGAGGAGATTGCCTGGAGTATCTCAGATGGTGCTAGACACTAATGTGTAGACAGCTGAGTTCAGTGACAAAGCACTGGATACTAGGAGATTCCGGCATCTAGACTGTAGGGTACCAAAGGAGTGAAAAAAGTCAAACAAACAGAAAAAGACCAAAGCTACAAGCCTCTTCTAGACCATTCAGAATACAGAATAATAATCTACATGTGATGCAGCACTCTACTCACTGAGCAAGCCTGTAAAAACACACATGTATTGTGTTCTCTGTGCATTAGGTGGCTCCCAAATGCAGCAACTCTTCCATGGTGCCACAGCACAAGCTCACACTGACATTGGAAATGTAGCATCCACCTTTCCAGGGAGAAGTTCTAGATGACAAGACTGTGCATCTGTCCATTACTGCACTGGGAAGCCACTGCTCATCACCCTCACGTAAGAAGGGTTATTCATCCACTGAGCTAGACAAATGAGTTAAGATCAGCTCCAGGATCAGGAGAAGCCAACTTCACTGGGATTCTCAGTTGCTAGAGCACAAGGTTGTGGAGAAGAGACAGTTGTCTCCTTTCCTGTCTGCTGCAATTAGCACACCTGTACTTATCCCACCAGCAGTCTCCCCTCTAAAGACATACATTCAAGGATGAAATGGGCCTACAGGAAGGATTATTATTCAAAATGCATGTGGTTTGGTTTGGGTTTGTCTTCTTTTGTTTTTCTTAGTGTAAGAGAATAAATGCTAAAAATTATTACATAAATGCAGATTTCTGGACAGTGATTTTCATGAGTAAGCCCCTATGTAAGCTCAGGCAATTTGGAGTGCTGTTTTAGCATTACAATCTTAGTTTCACTCTCAGTTATTCTAGAAGAGTAATTAGAAGTGGAAAATATGGCACCAGGGGTATGGTTGCTATGGAAACTGTAACCCTCAGAATTCCCACTAATTTTTTAATCCCTGTAAAATCTCAGTCAAAAATCATGTTACTGTGCTGCATGGGCTGATGTTTTATATATGCTGTATTTTTGCAACACAGAAGGATTAGGGATTTTTTGTTACTTTTGGAGATTTTGCTTAGAAGTTTATTAGTTTCCATCTACACAGATTAGACTTCTGTCAACCTACATCACACAGTAATTATTTCATTTGCCCTTTAAATTGACAGATTAGGAAAATAACCAAGACTTTATCGAATCTTAGTTGTTCAGAGATCCATATGTGCCTACCCTTACACAGTGATAGCACCAGTTGTGATCTTCACTAAAAACTGTTTCACCCCCAGGCTACAATGGATATATATTGCAGGCAACTACAAGACAGGGTGACTAGACAAAGCTGTCTGTCCTCTCAGCCCTACATTTGTCCCTCCTGCATTCCCTTCAACACTCTGGGCTCCAGATCAGGCCACTTTATCACAAATTTGCCTATAAAGGTGTGGCTAGGCCCAAGACTTAGGCTTGTTCCAAGCCTGGATGGCAGAATCAGGTTATGGGGCAAAAAGAGAGTGATGTCAAACAAAGAGGTGCCAGGGTTGCAAGAGATGCAACTCTTTCTCATGCCTGACAGATTCTCTGTCCTACTATCAAAGTTTGTCATACCATCTTGCATTTTTTTTCTTATTGCCTCTCTGCTTTGACTGTGATGCTTCAAGTACCAAATAATGTACTGCTACCAAACACCCTGTTTGGCTCTTTTGGGGTGGAGTTTTTCATCTACTGGTGAGAGTTAAGAAAATAAAAGAGTCGAAAGGATGTATGTGGGAGAAAACAAAACCAAAGCCTTTCCCTGGCTTCTTATGTAAGAGTTACATGAAAAGAGTACACATGGAACTGTTGGAGCAGGTCCAGAGGAGGCCACAAAGATGCTCAGAGGGCTGGAGCAGCTTTCCTATGAGGATAGGCTATAAGAGTTGGGGCTCTGCAGCCTGGAGAAGAGAAGGCTTCCAGGAGACCTTAGAGTAGCCTTCCAGTATCTGAAGGGGGCCTACAGGAAGGTTGGGGAGGGACTATTGACAAGGTCTTGTAATGACAGGACAAGGGGCAATGGGTTTAAACAGGCAGAGGGGAGATTGAAAGTGGATGTTAGGAGGAAGTTCTCTGCAGTGAGGGTGGTGAGACACTGGCACAGGTTGCCCAGGGAGGTTGTGGCTGCTCTCTCCCTGGAGGTGTTCAAGGTCAGGTTGGAGGAGGCCTTGAGTGAGCTGTACTAGTGGGAGGTGTCCCTGCCTATGGCAGGGGGTTGGAACTAGATGATCCTTGAGGTCCCTTCCAATCTTACCATTCTATGATTCTATGTAAATTAGTACTTCTGTACTTGTGAAAGGAAATAATAAAGGAAAACATTCTAAATGGTAAGGCCATTACCCATATAAAATTACTGATCTCCTTCTCCATGTACCATAAAATCTCTTGCATTTGAGTCCTTGAAATCCATGTCTCCTTTGGCCTCCTACTGCTGATCTCTTCAACATGATGTCTCTTATGTTGTCAGCTTTGTTAGCTGCATTCTGCCTAACCTAGGCATCAGGCACTGGGTACCTTCACAGGTAACCTGGTTTTGATGCCTAATGTGACAGGGCTCTGAAATCATTACTTCAGATAATTTCAGCTCACCTGCTAAGACGTGGACATGTCTGGCTCTTGTCCATATGTTTATCCTACATTCATCTAGAGGCATGAAGAAGGGCAGATCTTGAAAACTTACTTCCAGGAAGGAAGGAAGGAACAAAGCTGCCCAATGAACATAGGCAGATTTGAAGACAGGGATAAAAATAAGAGAAATCCCAGTAACACAGCACTCAAGATACCCCTCTTTATGAAAGGGCACAGACAAGTGGAGACAGTGATATGGGAAGATAAAGATGAGTGAAAGCAGAATGAGTCACTACTATCCCTCCAAGTTTACAAACTATTTAAATCAAAAAAAGATCTGCCTCTAGGGCACTGGAATCTTTGCTCTTAATCTAATAAGCACTCAGGCTGCTGTGTGTTGTGCCATGAGCACAAACCTGTTTGCTCACAAGTATCTTACAGAGTCTCTTCTCTCCAGGCACATCAGGAATGAAATTCTAGGGAAACTAACTCACAGTGCCAAGATGCTTCCTAGATAGGAAGCTGTCCAGTTTTCATTCTCTCTCACAGTCTTTCCAGGATTAAACTACAAATTCATATCTATTTCTCAGACAAATAGTATCCATATATCTAACATAGTTTTGGAGGTTTTTTTCCCTGCTGCTTCTTTTTCAAGCAGAGAAATCTACCATGCAAGCAAACAAATCCCTGTTTGTTTCAGTCACATCACCTGAGCCATGACTCAGGTGTCATGGTTGAGTCTAATGTGTGAAACAAACCTACTATGCTTCCAACATACAAACCACCTGGGCTTTAAGTCATTTATACCTCAGTCACATACACAGGCTACCTGAAGTCCCAGCAACTGTGAAATCATTTTGTGGCTCTGATTTAACACATCTATCAATAACACAGCAGAAAACCAAGCAACATGCGCTTGCCAAAGGAATTCATTAAATGCAATGTCATTCCCAAAATGCTTGAAGGTTGCAATCCTTGAAAAGAAGTGCAGAGGCATTTGTTCCTTAGTTCAGGTGCTAACTTTCCCTTGGAGGTTAAGGTTTGTCAGCGCTATCAGCATGGAGGGAATCTATTTTGTCATCTCTCCCCTTATGGTTCCCTCAAAGAGTAATCTATGGCTACACTAACATGTGTTCCACTTTAAGCAAAGCTCTGAGCTGTGTACTACATACTCAGCCATATCATGCATACGAGTACCCTGTGGGCAACTCATATGCAAAGGTGTGTCTAAGAAAGGTCACCAACTGAGCAATGCAGGCTTCAGGGTGTAACTTTGATGGTTTCAACCGTTTTGAAATGCAAAGCTTCAAAGGCAACTTTGAAACTGCATTCCCATTTTAGGTGACAGTTCTTGACATGGCACACCTCAGTCACAGTAATATTGGAAATTAAGCCTCCAGGGGAGAGAAAACGATGCAAAGATCCTGAAAGAAAAACATTAGCAGAAAAGGAAAAGGACGCTGCAGCTGCTTCTCCTCATGTCACTACTTGAGGGCATGACTGAAAGAAAATGCTCCTGTCTGGGTGAAACCATGACATTGGAAGACTGAGACTGCATAAAGCACACTGCCTCCTTGGGGCCCAGAAGACACCACGGTATGAAACGCAGGCGCAAATTCCCTCAAGTTCTCCAAACACAATGCGGAGCAGGCCAAAATATGGAGGACTAACCAATTCTGCATGAGCTTGCCCGTGATCGGGCACTACCTGCTGAGCAGCCATGGCGCAGGCCCCGCTTCCCCTCTACACTCACGCAGTGGTTCCCGCTCCGGCAGCAGCACCGCCTGCAGCGGCTTCAGCCACCGGCGTTATACAACGCGCGCCGCAGCCAGGAGCGCCCATTGGCTCAGAAGCGGGTGCCGCCGATTGGCGCGCATCCGCGCGCTGCCGCCACTCGCTTCTCTCGATTGGCCGAACCCCCTGTAATAGTTGCGCTAAGTGACCTGCGATGGCTCCGCGATTGGCCGCGGCGCTGACGGCCCGCCCTATATAAGGGCCGCGGGAGGGGTGGACCCCTAGTGCTCGGCAGCTGGTGCTTGGGGTTTGTGCTGAGTGCAGCTCTTCGGCCACTGCGGGAATATGGCGACGCTGAAGGCCGTGTGCGTGATGAAAGGGGATGGCCCCGTGCACGGCGTCATCCATTTCCAGCAGCAGGCAAGGGCCGGCGGCGGGCGCAAACCCTGTGGTTCTGCTCTTTCCCCGGGGGCTTGCCCAGCGGCGGTGCTGAGTCATTACACGGGGCGGGCGGCGCGGTTCACCCTTCCCCTCGTCCCTGGCGGCTGCAGAGGGTATCGGGGGCTGCGCCGGGTGGCCTTTCTCGCTCTGGTGACGGGAGGGGGTGGGGCTGCACCTCTGAGTGCCCCGGGACCCGTAGGGAGTGGCTGCCCCGAGGCTGGGCTCGCCTGGCGCTGGGAGGGTCGGAGCACCCCGGGCATCGTGCGGCGGCCTGCGAGGCTCAGCAGCGCGAAGCGTTGTTGGGAGAGTACTGACGGGACTGAAGGCTTCTGCCCTACTTAAGGGCGTTCGGCCGAACTCAGCGCTGCAGGCGGCCGCAGTCTTCTTACGGAGCTTGTTTACCGCTATCTCCGAGCAGGACTTCACCGAACTTCGATTGCTAAACGGCCAGAGCCCCTTTCATAGTTGTTACATTCCGTAAGGAAGGGGCTGCGTACGGGCAGCGTTGTACCTGTGGAGGAATGACTTCAGGGTTACTTGTGCTCCCGAACGGAGGTGCATGGTCGTTCTGATAAAAGAGGTTCTCTTTGCGTCTCGCTGTGTAAGAGAGTGTATTTTAGGTGGTGACCAAACAAATGTAAGCGTTCTCTGAAGTGCTGTATTGGCATATAGAATTAACCTAATGTAATGTCACAGAAACTAAACTCGTTGTGGAGTTGTCCTGTCAACTAGGGCACTTCATTTGACACAAGACCATTTAATTCTGTATTCATTTTTATGATAAATCCTTTCTGTTAAAGGGTAATGGACCAGTAAAAGTTACTGGAACAATCAGTGGCTTGGCTGATGGAGATCATGGCTTCCATGTCCATGAATTTGGTGACAACACAAATGGTAAGCATATCCATCCCAAGTTCTTAAGTTATAGCTGTAATGTGATTGCTCAGCTTTTAATATCTTTTAGTGTTGCAGCAGCAACTACTTTATGTGTATTTGGTCTCGTGACTGCAAATGTCATGTTAAAAAATCAAAACATTTAGTAAGGAATGTCTTCATATTTAGTTCTTGGAACATTTTAGATTGATGCTCTGGTTCTGACATACAAGCACTAACTTAAATACTCTGAAAATGTTGTGTTAAAAAGAAAGCTTTCAACTGAGCACAGTGTTCTAGAGTGAGTACTCTCACTTTATTGATCTTGTAGGTTACTTACCTCCACAGGATTACTAGAACATGTAACAGGAGAGTAGCTGTTTCATTGTTAGTGACATCACATGCTCTGGCTATAGGAGGATTACCTTGGTGTACTGTATAAGCAACAAACTTAAACTGGCTGCTGGAAAAAAATAAACAAAGCCAAAACCCAATTTCTTATGGCTGCATTGTGCTTCAGGGTGTACCAGTGCAGGTCCTCACTTCAATCCTGAAGGCAAGCAGCATGGTGGACCAAAGGATGCAGAAAGGTGAGTTTAATGTGCCTGGCCCTTTGCTGGCTAGCTGCTTAATGTAGCAGCCATTGAAGTGCTACTTCTTGTTTGGAGGGCTGTTTAATGAACAGTGCTGGGACAATACCAGAAGAAAATTGATAATTCCTGCAGGACTTCTAAGGTCACTTAACAGCTTAGATAATTATACAATGATTTGTTGAACATCTTGACCCCAAGAATATGGGTGAAATGTAGGTTTTTGGGACATATTCTTGATTTTTGTCATAGCTTGGAGAGAAGAGAAAATAAGACTCCTACTGAGTGAAGGTTCTTCATGGTGTGTATGGGAGGGACTATTTACAAGGTCTTGTAATGACAGGATGAGTGGTAATGGGTTTAAACTGGAAGAAGGGAGATTAAAACTAGATGTTAGGAAGATGCTCTTTACAGTGAGGGTGGTGAGACACTGGCACAGGTTGCCCAGGGAGGTTGTGGCCACTCCCTCCCTGGAGGTGTTGAAGGCCAGGTTGGAGGAGGCCCTAAGTGATCCATACCAGTAGGAGGTGTCCCTGCCTATGCAGGGGGTTGGAACTAGATGATCTTTGAGGTCCCTTCCAACCTAAACCATTCTATGATTCATAGGTTAAAGCTTTTATTTGGTCATTGTTCATCAGGTCCTGTTTTTGACAACTGGGACCCTAAACTGTCCATTTTTGAGCTGTATGCAGACTTCTCATGTGACAGGTCATGATCAAGTAGGAGGTGCTGAGGCTTCATGGGAAACTGTGTCCCTGGTCACAATGGCTTTTTTGTTGCATATACTTGGCTTTTCTTAGCCTTTTAGCTTAGATATTCTAATAATTAGTGCAGTATGTACTCCTTGGGGACTCTGCTGTGTGTCAGTACAGGGCCTGATGCTTATGATGATGGTGTGCCTCTATGGGAGCTGAGACCTAGCTCTTTCCTCTGGAAGCAGTTTTCATTGTCAGATTACCTTCAGGGAACCCTTACAGCTCTGATACCTGAAGTCTGAGCAACTGGTTTAAAGAGAATGCTGACTTGGTTTGGAGAGTGGGAGAGAGCTGTACAAGTGCTGATGGTATGGTAGTGGGTTGAGCTAGGAGCAAGTTAAAAAACAGGCTGGTCTCTCATGGGTTGGGACAAACCTGGCATTGTGATTAGCCTTCAAATGATCACACTGACCTCCATAACTATACCTTCTGTGACTGGAATTCACACCTGAGAGATCAGTTGAATGCTAGACCAAGAAAACTGGCTTCAGCTCTGTCTGGATGACAGAGCAATATGAAATGCTGTGCTCACAGGCTTTAATGGCAGTGAACTGGTCCAGTGCTAAAGGTTGAAATTGCATGAACCATCATGGCTTCTGTCTGTTCTGCTTTGTCCAATCCAGCTCCTGATGTAACCTGCCTACTCAGGCAGCTGTAGGCTCCTGTGCCCTTAGGGAGTGTCTGAGAACTAGTTCATACATCTATCAGTGTAGGCTTGAAACAATTGGACTGAAAATTCCTAAAACTTAAATAAGAAGTTCTGAAGGGAAAACTGTCCTTGAACTCGTCTTGTAGAATTTTGTTAACAATCTGAATTGATATCTAAGAAGCTGGTAGTCAGCATTCAGTGAGCTGAGCTGGTCACCCTGCATGCATGGATAGTTTTAGAGATTAGTTGGTGTTCAAGGTTCTGAGTATGGAGAGAAAAGTCTTTGCAGAACATCACTGACTTGTCATTTGGTCAGTTTATTCATATATATGGGTTGGATGTGTGGGGACAATACTGGAATGAAAACTAAACTGCCAGAGGCTTAAATCTTAAGGGAGATCCTGTCAGAGATCTAGCTCTGAAAAACTGTGGTGGAGCATAATGCCAAGTGTGTGTGGGGGAAAATGCCAAAAACTTCAATAGTCATCCTTGGTACAGATGAGAACTTGGCCAGTACCTGATGCAGCTACTTTTGACCTGTCACTTGACAAACTGCTTTTACTAATCCTGTTTAAACCTAGAGCTTGCAGCTGCTTGTGGAATATCTGATTTGTGGTAGACATTAAAGGCTCTTAAGAACAGCAGTGGTGTTCACATCAAACCTTGTATGTGCAGGAAAGTAATTCTGTCTGAGGGACTAAGGTTGAGCAGAGGGAGACCCCAACAGGAGGGAATTCCTGGCTGTGAAAGTTGTACACTGTTGGCTTGGCTTGTTGGGAAGTGGCATTCCTTTCCCCAGAGCTGATTAGCTTGGTAGTTTCAGTCCTAGTTAATTAGAACTTGAATTTTAATCATCCCTTGAACTAAAGGACTTAACCTTGAACCCTTCCACTGTTTAAATTTGTGGTAGAATGTTTGTGCTATTTAAGGTGGTAGAGCTGTTGACTGTAGTGCTGTCCAGGATGTCACTCGAAGCTTGCCATTGAAACAAGTTTTCTGTGAGTTTCTTTGCATCTCTGTGTAGGCACGTGGGAGACCTTGGCAATGTGACTGCAAAAGGAGGGGTGGCAGAAGTGGCAATAGAGGATTCGGTCATTTCTCTTAGCGGCCCCCACTCTGTCATTGGACGAACCATGGTGGTAAGTGTCTTGGTGCCTACTTGGATGCTTTAAAGAAGCCTAGAGCAGCTTTGACAGTGTATGGAGAGGCTTTCTGATCCTGGAGGCCAGTTGCTGGTGTTCGTTACAGTGCGAGATTTTCAACATGGGGAGTTCTTTGAAACTGTCTGGAACCTTACTGTCATGAGATCTTTAGTTTTCTGTCTGCCTTCAAAGGTGTTCCTCTCCATTTAAGTTTGCTTCTTCCAGCTGAGTGACTAAAGCAGCTTGATGTGAGGAGGGAACTGGCAGTCTGGTACAAAAGCTGTTACTGCAAGGCATGGTAATGGGCACTTCGGGACATGCCATCCACTAGTACTGATCTAGTGGCTGGTGGCATAACTTGTCATGGCCTCACTGGGAAGGAGGGAGGCAAAGCTGGAGTGGACTCAGCCACATGTGAGTTGTCAGTCATGTTTCCTTTGGGACTCTGTGCGCTGAAGCCACTCTCCTTGTGCATGAAACAGGAAGCAGGGAGATGTGTGTGCTTTGTGGCAAAGGCACTGGCCTGCAGTGGAGCACTCAGCGTTCATGGTCACTCTTAACACAAGGCTAAGTCCAGGCTTGCTTTTGGACTAGTAAGAACTTGAAACATGAGAATGTAATGACTGCCAGTTCAAACAAGTTGCTTTCAGCTGAATTTCTTTAGACAAGTTTAAAACCTTATAGCCAGTGTCAGTTTGGCATTCAGCCAAACTGAGTGCAGTTACAGTAGGTGCTGTTGTGTAACACCCTACTGATATCTGGCAGTACTGCTTGCCACTGCTGAGTAAGGTGAGTAGGAAAAAATGTGATGTAGTTATGCAATAACATGAATTAAGAATCTTTAATTCTCTTCTAGGTCCACGAAAAACAGGATGACCTGGGTAGAGGGGGAGATAATGAAAGCAAATTAACTGGAAATGCTGGTCCTCGTTTAGCTTGTGGTGTAATTGGGATAGCAAAGAGCTAAGCATTGCACCCAAAATGCTTAAAATGACAGTGAAGAATGGGCTGTATTTCATTGCAAATGTTGCACTTGCCCTTCCTTGTTCAAGCAAAAGATTTATCACTTAATCTCATTACTACTCTGCGTTCTGAGTATCACTTAAACTGGTGAAGACTGACTTAATTTTGTATGATGTATATTGCAATTGAAGTGACCCTGATGGAATGTCTCTGTAGTCTTCTGCTAAAGCATCTGTTGTAACCATTAATTAAAACTTCACTGACTGAACTCCTGTTCTTTGTAATGGAAGATATGTAGTAGGTCTCACAACCTGAACAGCAAAACTTGTAGTACACAGTGTGATCTGGAGGATTAACCTTAGGAGCTTTGGCAAGACTACTTACCAAAGAGCAGTAGGCACTGTATGTATCAGGGCTTCCTCCTGCCAAAAGTTGCAGCACTTGTAGGTTTGAAACCTGTGTAATAAACTTGCTGGGTAAATGTCTTGGTCTTGCTGTCTATATCAAAATAAACCTATCTGACTTTCTTACATGAAGTAGGCCTGGACTTCTTGTCAGTAGCTAACCTCCTTGACACCAGTGGCATCCAAGTTTATTCCAGACAGACATCCTGGAATATTTAAGACTTGAGCTCAGTCAGGATATTTCTTATTTACCTTGTGTTCTCTTGTGATCAAATCCCATGTTCTGAGGCATCAGCCTGACCTCCTCTGCATGTTGCAGCCAGTGGTTTTCTCTATGCAAGGGCAATTGCTGCTTTGCAGAAATGTGTTCTTGCTGTGAAGTGTAATGAGGGTCTGACACCCACCTGTCATTGCACCTGGGGAAGCCCTATACACACAAAATGGTCTGGCTCCATGTGTCCTTGTGCTTCATTTGCACCTCTGCTGCAGGGTGGTTGAGCAGTAAATGCCTGAAGAGGGTGAGTGAAGCCAACTCCTTTCTTCAGGCTGTGCTGGAGCGTCTAGTGTGGAGTGGGTCTTTCCTTGAAGGACTTAGCCAGGAATTTCATATCTAATTTCAGAAATATTTCCAGCAGTAATCACTGTACAGGGGTGCCAGCTTTGACTATGTTCTTAAACACAGATCTCCAAGTCTATTACAGAGATTATTAATTTTAATGAAGACTTGTATCAACATTCCTTTATCTTGTACAGAAAAGATATTCATGGAAGTAGTTGGTTGTAGTTCTAGACACTCAGATTCCAGTGTAGTATGTTACAAATGGCTTTTGGTAGTAGAGCAAGAATACTGTAAAAGAACACTTCAAACTTACATTCATTGCAGATGGCAAACAAGGGGGTGTACACTCTCTACCCACCTGTACCTTTTCCCATGTATTAGTCTATGCTCTGCTGCTTCTGCTGCAGCAGAACAAAGATAGTAGCTGCACCTTCCAGCTCCCTTCTGAAGTCTGGGCATGCCAAACACTGAACACCCACAAATACCACCATCACCTCTTTGCCTTTCAGAAGTCCAGAGGACTATTACATAGCCTCCACCTTACACTAGGGGGAAAAACAAGTAACTTGACAGCAGTAGGCTGAGCTGTACTGGAATGAGAGCTCAGGAAGCTTTTGCTTCCTCTCCCTTCCAAGTCTCAGCACTGAACCCTGCTGCTCTGAGAGCCTGCTATACACAGCTTTCCCCCCAGACCTGTTAAATGTCTGATGGCACACTAGCTGAGGTGTCAAGGCTGTACTGAAGGACACGCAGTGATGCTTACTGTACAAATCAGTGTTAACTGGCTGCCATAGGCTTAGTAACCAAGGTGTTAAATTGCTAACACTGTGTTTAGGAGTTGGCTGCTTGCACTGAGCTGATTCATCTTTACCTACAGATTCCTGCTTTGTCTAAAGCCAGAAATGTGGTAGCTGCAGAAGGCGTAGGGCACAGTTACACTGGTGCTGCTGTAACCACGATGTATCGCTGGTAGGTTTACTACAAAGCCACTGCTTCAGAAGGCAGCAATAGTTCCACAAAGGAGATCCATGGTTTTACTGACCTTTCCTTTCAAATTCCTAAGAAGGGAAATGGAAAGACCCAGGTGGCATTTGTGTGAACAGATAAAGCCTTCTGTCTCTTTCATTCTTTTCTTCAAATCTTTTAATAAAGTGTATTCATTTAAAAAACTCCTACCTCCTTACAGAATTATGGCAATTTTTACTAAGACAAGTCTTGAACATAAGACAAATGTCTGGCTTTGTGTGAGAAAAAGTGAATTCCACTGGCCCAGCATGAAACAAACATTAAGGAAACAAATGTTAACACATGGAAGTTGAGCTCACTACAAGGTATGTAAACAGTTTGTTGTTTTTTTTTTCTCTCTTTATTCTGCTATTGCAAGAACATAAAAATATATGTCCTCTCCCCAGTCCATAACTCCACATTTGCCTTCCCACTCCCCTCCCCCCAGAAAAATTCCTCTGCCACAGAGCAGCTGTCAAAAAGTACTGGTGTAAGAAAACAGCTGCCCTTCACTTAAGGGATAAAAACCCAACTTTAAAAGTAGAACACACCTATAGCGAGGAGAAAAAAAAATTTAAATATGCACAGGATTCATACAAATTTTCCTCTAAGCTTCTAGAGTTAAAACAAGCTTCAAGTGAAGGCCTGATGCTGGCTGAGCAACAGGGCTGCCACGTGTGAGGGCAGAACTGCCTGGGCTCTCACTGCACTCAGCGCAGCCCTCTGGCAAAACTGCCTGAAGAGCCCACCAAGAAGATTTAGCATCTGCCCTCTTAAAATCTGACAGCATTAATTGACTGATATGGAGATGGCAAAACTTAACACAAATGCAAGAATATGCACCCTTTGTCCATCAGTCTGATTAGGTACAGCATTTGGTGGGTAAAAATTTCAAACCTACCTCTTGCGGGATTACAGGAGGTAGACAGCACATCGTTAACACACACACAAGGGCAGCAACCCAGAGTCATGTGAAGAAGCAAGAGGCAGCATTTTAAAATCCTCACACACCCTCCCCCCACCTCCCTTCCTTTTCCCAGCCCTGTTTTAAAAAAAATAGGTTATTTTATATTGAGTTTTGGTGTCTTCGAGTTCTCTTTCCAAAAAGCATCGATACCAGGTAAAAAAGATGCTGTACTGGTGTGCTTCCGAGCCCACCATATACAGCAATTTTAGAACATCACAAGCAGAGTGTCCACCTCTTTAAAAAAAGGCAAGTTCGGGCAACATATACCACAGACTGAAAGGGAGGGAGAGTGGGGGGGGAAGGAGCATTAAAAAATGATTGCATTGCAAACACTAAACAGTTAACTCTTCAATTAACATTTTTAAACCCACTAACTTTTATCTAGTATGGTCAAGTAGATCATTAAATGCAGCAAAATCTAAAACTCAAAGAGGACTATTACAAATAAAAATTTGCTTCTGTGAATAGCTACACAAACAGATGTCTTCCTTTTAACAAGTATAAACAAAACAGTCTAATTTAGACTGCGGTACAGCATTTAACAGTTCAAACTTTTGAAGATGCTGAACACTCCTTTTCCACTTCAGTGCAGTGTAGGAAGAATAGCACACGTTAAAGTTTGTTACGAAAATAGAGTTTATTAAAAACACATCCCTATTGTTTTGAGGAGCTTTCACCGTTAACCTTTTCTTAAATTAAAAAAAAAAAAAAAAAGAAAATAGAAAGCACTTCTACTTCTGATTCGTAAACTTTTTAAAGTCAAAACTTTAAAAAAGTTACAGCAAAAATGGGTAATATTTTTAATCATATCTTCAGTATGTCATGTTATGTTGTGGCTATTTTAAATAGAAGGGAAGCAATCAAATTGCTTACAATTCCCCGCCAACTACTGAGGGGCTGTGATATAAGCGGAAGCAAATATAATACAGCAGACTGTACAACTCTAAAGCTCTACACTCCCAACAAATGTCACTGTCAGCTTTCAGCAAGTTCCAGTCGCTAGCGAGGAGCCTCAGCCACTGAGCCCGTATCCTTGTCTGCTTGTTCCACAGATGAGGTAGCCTCGGGTGTTAACTCTTCAACAGGTTTTACACTTGGAGGTTCAGATTCTCCCGCAGCAAGTTCTGAAACAATGTCTGCGTCTTCAGTTTTGCTGCTATGAGATTCGTGGTTTTTGTCACCGTCTGCCCTGTCTGTCATCTCTGCTTTTTCCTTTCCTCGGCTCTCCTCCTTGTCTCTGCGAGACTCCCTATCTCTCGAATCTCTCTCTCTGTCTCGATGGCCACTGGACCGCCTGTTTCTGTCCTCCAAGTCTCTGTGTCTCTCCCGCTCCGGGCTCCTCCGTCCCCAGTCTCGCCTGTCACGATTACTGAGCCGGTCGTGATCTCTGTCGTCGTTGCGGTTACTGTAGCGCTCACGATCGTTTTCTACCCGATTTCCAAAGGATCTCCTTCCAAACCTTTCCTGGTCTCTGTTAGGCGTGAACGTCTGCCTGTCATTTCTAAACTGCCTCCCGTCTCTGTTCTCCTCGGGTCCTCCTGGCCCCCCGCTTCCTGGCATTCCCCCAGGTCTCACAAAGTGACCTGGCGGTGGGAAGGGGGTTTTCATTCCGTGGGGTGGAGGCATGCCATAGCCTCCCGGCCCTGGTGGGGGCCCTCTGTGCATCATGTGGGGAGGCATGTGTCGCGGTGGCATCAAGGGAAACCGCTGCAGAGGTGGCGGTGGCATTCCTGGCGGACGCTGGAGTGGTATCAAACCAGGCCGGGCACCCAAGAGGCCAGTGGATGGAGTCTGCAACCCAACAACAGGGGCTGGCGGGGGCGGTGCAACTCCTTGAGTACCTGAAACAAGCGAGAATACATACAAAGTAAAATCAGAGGCTGGCAGGAGCACACAAGGATTTTCATAATTACAAAAACACTCTGAAATTCTTTGATGAAAGAGTTACACCAAAGTTAGGGTGGGGCAGCAGAGCAAAGCTTCCTGTCCTACATACTGTAGAGCATTGTCTTCTTAAACAAGAGTGTTTCATGCTAGAAGTAATACTGCAAAGGTAATAACTAATCACAGCCTAAAGGCTTCCTTCTGTGAAAAAGCCATTGCTGTTTTGCAGGTTAGAGCTCTTCCTCATCTCTAGCAGCTCTTTGTCTTGCCTCCTCAACTGACTGCTGACAAAACACCTTCCTAACAGGTTATGCTTCCTGGGCTTCTAATTAGAGAGGCCTCCTCTTTCAGTTAGCTTTCAAACCTTTATCTTCTCCTACAAACATCAGCAAAACCATCAGTCACATCCAGTTAAAATACTTGAACTGGTCATCAATAAGATTTTCAACACACAGAAGAGGTGGTACGTACAGCAAGCTGTGAAGGGAGGGGTAAAGTCAGGTAGAAGCCTTGAAATCAGAGAGATCAATTCACTGTCTGAGGAACTAGATACAACCAAGTTTAATTTCAGCAGAATAAACCTTGCAATGTAAACAAAAAGTGATTTGATTTCCATCTTTTATAAGCACCTACCAACTATTTGGCAGTTTTATTCCTGGATTCTTTTTTTAGCATGGTCATGCCAAGAGGGAAAAACAACCCTGAAGTCTCAAAACACACTGTTTGAGAAAACTCAGCCCAAAGGTAGTTGACATCAACGTGATGAGGCAAGAGGAACAAGGTTTACTGAGCTCCAGATGAGTACTTCATACCCATAAGCATGTGCCGTCTTATCTCCTGTGCCTCCTTGTTGTCCAGACTATTAACACTGTTGTCTCACACTCTCTGTAGCTCTGTGCTGGATCTATCTGCTCTTTCTGCTCACTAGCAGTTATTTACCTGAAAACAAGCTCCCTCTCTGCAAAAGCATGTGGCACTTTTCCAACTCCCAATTCAAAATTTAAAGGAATCAAAAGTTGCCAGCAGAACAAGCACAAATCTATGCTAATCCATTCTGCATTCCTTTGTATCTCTGGTGAAACTGCAACATTTTATTTCCACATACATTAATAAAAATTAAAGCATGGAAGTTGCCCTGGTTAAACTGGGATGTGAAATAACTGGAATCACAGAATCACCTGATTGGAAAAGACCTTAAGATCAAGTCCAACCATAACCTAACATTTCCCTGTACACAACTGTTACGCCATGTCCCTAAGCACTGAGATCATCTGAGACATCCTTTAAATGCCTCTAGGGATGGTGACTCTACCACTTCCCTGGGCAGCCTGTTCCAGTGCTCAATTACCCTTTCAGTAAAGACATTTTTCCTAATATCCAGTCTAAACTCCACCTAGCACAATATAAGGAAATTTCTTCTTGTTCTCTCATTTGCTACCTGGGAGCAGAAACCAGCTCCCACCTCACTAAAACCTCCTTTCAGGTAGCTGTAGAGAGCAATGAGGTCTCCCTTCAGCTCCTTTCTCCTCAGCTCCCTTAGCTCCTTCCCTGGATTTGTGGATTTCTTGTTGAGGATTTTGTACTTGAGGATTTGTGTTCATGACCCCTCATTAACTTTGTTGCCCTCCTCTGGACACGTTCCAGCACCTCAATGCCCTTCCAGTAGTGAGGAGCTCCAATTCCAAACACAGAACTTGAGGTGTGGCCTCAGCAGTGCTGACTACAGGGGTAAATATTAAATACTTGGCAGTGTCAGTGGTGGAAACTGCACTTTGGTTTCAGCTGATGTAGCCAACACCCCCAATAACCTTCCCCTCAGCTACTGTAGCTTCCCTCTTCCTTCACTGGTTTATTATTTCCACTCCAAATGTGGCTGAGCCCCCTGAAGAACACACATCGCCCTTTCACCACACTGCTTCTTACGCTTAACAACAGTTCTGATGGAAACTTTTTCATCAGAGTGCTCATTACATTCATATTAGAGGGGAATTACATTGTGCTGGCCAGGAGGGCTTGGGCAACAATGATGTGAATATCCTTCCAGTCCTTGGTATCATCTTACCTTCCCCTCCAAGTGGTCACTTTTTTAACACGTGGCTTGAAGGCCACACTCTCTGAAAGAAATGTTCCGGCATCAACAGTGCGTTTTTTGGTTGCATTTGTTTGTTTTCCTTTTTAATTTTAAAATGCACAGCCCTCCCCACTGCTCCTCTCTTCCACAGCCAGGGCTGTATGTCACCTAGTTTAACTCCTCTCATGACTCTGCAATACACCTCTGACAAGACAGACGCATGGCTAATGACATCCTTCAAGATTAGTTCTGCTGAATTCGGAGGTTTTGGATATTTTTGTTGGTATGTAAATTCTTCCAGAGAAGATTCAAAATCAGGCAGAAAAGAATAACTGGGCTCTAATGAGCTGAAGAGAATAAGCACATGCTTCTGCTCCACGGCAACAGAGTAGATGCACATTACAGCAACACTAGCAAGAGGAGAGTGTGTGTTAAGTTTGGTTAAGAAATACAAGTGATTTCATTTCTTAATCTGATTTCTATGCAACATGCAGTGCAGAAACAGTGTAAACAGTAGCTGAAGCTCCTCTTTCAATCTGAACTGCATCAGCAGGGTAGTCAAACATGCTTTACTTTGTCAGGCCACTCAAAGTGTGAGGCTGTAGATAGAACTATTTGTTTCCTCGTTGTGCTGACGAATCAGACACCAAATCACAATTCACACATCCAACTTGACTGAAAATGCTCAGTAAAACCTGTGGTACAACGTCTAGGAACTTTGAAAGCCCTTTGTTGTCCGATACAGAGGAAGACAGCATATAGAAGTTAGTTTCTCAGACTTGGAAAGAAGCACCAGAGCTCCCAGATTCATTAAATCCTTCATTGTTTCTATCTCATACCTGTGCAGACAGGTGAGGGAATTCATGTGCCCCAGCTTGTATTTCATTCATAACTCTAAGCCTTTTGGTAGCAGCTAACCTTGTCTTCTTGCTTATGGGTATGAAATACAACCATACCTTGCACCAGCTATTTATTCTGTGTAACTTGGCCATGACATGGCTTTTAATGCTGGAGATACAATCCTCAGACCTTGCACATAACACATTCTGTTCAAAAGGGTAAAAATATAGACCACTTCCACAACTTACTTTTATTTGCAACTTTTACCAGGGATGCACAGTGAAAAGGTCCTCAGAACTTGCAAGGAGTGTTTATGGTGAGGAATGCAGATGCATGTGTACTGGGCAAAACCATCGCCAACTACAAGTGTTGTTTCAGAGGTGCAAGTACATCCACACAATGCCCAAAAGTTTCATTATTTCACTTTACTCCTAAGACAGAGCCCAAAATGTCACAGCTGTCCAAGGGAAGTGTCTTCTATTCAGAGAGGTCACAGGAGGCATCATCCTTACTGTTTTGCCAAGTAAGGTAAGCCAGATTTGTGTCATTGTAAACCCCTTTCTGATTATCTTCTCTCCTGGCTGGACAAACCCCATGCTCCCTTGTGGCAATTCCCAGTGTTAAAAATGCTGACATAAGTGGAGAAATGCAGCATCTAATTTCATTATTTTCTTAACCGAACTCTGCTCCATAAGTGATTACAGTGTTTCCTACCATCTGTTAAATTACTTCTCATCTGCACTGGTACAAAAAAACAACCAGAGGAATGGTGTTTTCTGTACCTGAGACAGCAAACCTCTTTCAAATACACCACCTTTTCAAATCTGATGGAAATACAAGAACAAGAACTCATGGTTCCAGCAGAATGGGCTGGAAGTTTACATAGAGTTACGATGATGATGTTCTGCAACGATTAGCATGTCGCATTAATTCTCCTGTTGTACTGCAGTAGGGAATCTGGCATCTTGAAAACTAGAACATTATTAAATGCTACCTGGGAATCCTTGATAGTGGGACAAAGCTTGTGTGTTTTTCTGGAGTTTGGTACAGAATCCTTCAGACAGACAAAGCTAAGATTGTAAAGAAAGAAGCCTAAGCACGGCAACTTGCCATGAATACCACTCTTTTTTTCCAGGGTAGTTCCTGTCCATCACTGAAGCCAGTAGAAGCTTGCTCCTAATTAATACGAGATGCTTACACGATGTATTTTGACTCTTATGTCCTTATGTGTGTAGCATTAGTTACCAATACTAAGCCTTCTAGAGCTCCTGCTTTATAAAACAAACACTGAACTGATGCTGGTCAAGGGAATCATCAAGACAAAACTGAATTCCATGAATGGTGCTTGAGAGTTCATGTTCCCTTACCTCTGAATTCTCATTCAGTAGCATTATGACAACATCAGTCATATACATGATTGGCAAATAGCAGTTTTGTTATGTTTTTTTAAATGGGCTATCACAAGGTGAGATTTTTTTTTTTTATTCCAGCATGAATAAAAAGCTCATCCTCCCTGTGAAGGAACAAGTATTCACTTTATGACACAGTAATACTCTGATGAGCTCACTGAATATTGCAGTTTGTCTTTTGTAATTTAGTGCAGTTACAGAAAAACCATGTAGTTACTAAAAACAAACCAGTAAGGGAGGAAAAGAGTAATTCAGCATGCAATAACGGGCAGTGAACTCCAAGTTCCATAAGAACTACAAAACAATTCATCTTTGAGAATATGCAATTGTCATTGTAAGGCCTTTGGTAAAAAGAGCACTAGATCAGGACCTACAAACTGCAACAGTGCATTTAATCAAAGTAACAGATCACAGAATCTGAATATTCGAGACACAGTATCCACAGCAGCAGTTTATTACTGGTCTAAATTACAACATTTGCTCAACATTAAAAACAAGTTGGCAAATATATGACTTAAAAGCTGTCGCTTTCTGCAGTATGCAGATGTAAAAGGAGTCTAAAAGTATCTGCTTTGCAGATCACTTAAAAATTACATATGAGCACACACTCACGAAACCTGTTACAGTCTGGATAATCTTGTTCAAATTAAGAACAAGAAGCTAGAACAGTAATGAGGTATGATCAAGAATACAACTAGATCAGAACATCCTGAGGGTGGCTTTCAGAAATAAGCACAAGAAAATTCAGACACAGCGTCCAAGAGGGATCACTCCTCTGAAGCACAAACATGTCTTTGTTGGAGGTGATGAAAGAATTACATTGGAGGAACAATGAAATTAGTGGAGATGAAACAGAGGTAAGTTACATTACCAAGAAAGCATATGAAATCTTACAATAATCCATTTTGAATTACTATGTAATGTGTCTTCCATATAAAAACTGGACAGATAGATAAGCTTCATTTTGAAGTTACAAAAAATAGAAATGAGATCCTGTGTTTATACAGATTACATAAGGTGTTCAAGCAAGGTTAAGTTTAAATTTCTATGACAGTCTCTTCAGAGCAATCTTCATTCCTTGACTTCAGCCTGCTGAAGTTCTTCTATCCTGCCCAAATATCCAAATAACATTTCTTCCTTCTTCATGTTACACTACACAAGCCCCTTCCATCCCTATTTCCCCAGTCAGAGTCCTCATGACATACTTCATGATGCTGTCAAACCAATCTTTCTTCCACCTTCTTATCTCAGCTTGGAGAGCCACATCATGGGAATGTTTAACAAGCAGTTTGAAGACTGTGAGAAACCAGTCACACGATCAGTCATCTATTCAAATTGCTAAACCATATACTTGTGAACATGAGGTCCTTTAGTCTAAAGCTTCTGATGTCCCTTGCCTGCACTTCCCCACGGCTAACTGAGAGCAATGATGTGCCTACTCATTTACTTAGTCCAGTTCATTTGCCTCTGACCTGTAAAGATCAGACACTAAGGCTACATTTACATTGTCCAACCAGCAAGTGCTTCTGGGCTCCGGGACTGGCGTGCACATGTAGACTGCATCTCCTGCCCGTACACGTGGTGAAACTCTGACACACTCCAGTGCTTCAATTTCCCTAGCAGTGAGACCTGACACACACAATGGAAGGACTGAATGGTGATGCAACCCTGGCCAGCTCTTGAACTCAGAGGATGGGGAGGGCAAGACTTCAAGTGACACTTCTCTGCTATCTAAATCAGCGTAAGTGGTGGATAACATCACCGCTTTCACAGTGCTCTTCCAGCAAAAGGACAGACCAGATCTGGACTCTCACATGCAGGCCTAAGTTCACTAGTGCTAAGTGAATCCAAGTGGTTTTAAGAAGACAGTTTCATTTGTGTTAACTTACCACAAGTTTTAAAAGCCAAGACAACAGAGACTAGCCTTTTATCTTTCATCACGGGAAATATTACAACCTTCGAGTTTTCTTGTATCTGGTATCGGTTTGTGAACAGCCCCCCTTTAACTCCAGAAATTAGGATGGATGGATTTTATCTAACTCCTTGGTTATAATTCTTGAAATAAGACACTCAAACTTTTATTAGTGCTATTACTTAGGTAAACACACAGATCTCTAAGCTGCTACTTCAGGACACTGTAAGCTCACACATGCAATTCATGAAAAGAAAAACCTCTCCTATGCCCTTGTTGATGAGACTGAACCTTGAGAGAAGTCACTCTGACTACACAGACATCTGCCTTGGCTATTTCATAAACAAGTTAATAAAAACAAGGCAAGTTCCTGATCTTCAAACATCTCAAATTCAGCTTCCTTGAATTTGTAAGGATAACAAAAGCTACTGTCCAAATAACTAATATGGGTACATGATTTACTTCGTGCCAATCTTTTTTTTTCTGATGTGTATAATGACATAGCCAACTGCAGAGTAACTTAATACATTCCAAAGTCTTGGAATGCCTAACAAGATGTAGTACCATGAAACTTCAAAAATTTGGTAATGCTTTATTACAATTACCAAAAGTGTAACTTATCACTGAAATGTGAATGTCTTACATGTATAGTCTAATAATTCTTATCATTACAAAATCCTCCCAGTCTGAGGTGTTTTTTGGAGATTTTATCTGTTTCCCAGGTGTCCAGGATGCTCTAAAAACAATTAGTTACTGGTTTTGCATATCTGCTTGGATAGATTTAACAAAGCGGATTGGTTTTCATAGAGAAGTAGCTCTTTACATTTTGAAAAATGCCTTTTAAAAGGATGTTACGTCAAGTTTCTAACATGAAAAATCCAAAACCCACTAATCATGGCTGGAAAATTTAGCCATCAAATCCCACAGAGCAGTGAGCTCTCGCAGAGACTAAATGTTGGGGTTTTATTCAGTGTATGCTCTAAAGTTCTGGGCAGAATCACGCTAAACCAAAAATATCTTTTTCATTCATTTTTTAGACACTCATTTAGAGGTCTGAAATCCCACAAATGCAATAATCTCATTAAAATTTGTAGGATTTTTGTAAAATTTGTAGAACCAAGTCTCTTGAGTATATTCATGACACTGACCAACAAAAGCCCTTCCTAAAATATGTATTTAGCACACCTCTGCAACATTAAAGGGCATACACTCTCTTGACAAGTCTAACCAAGTTCACAGCATGTTCTGAAAGTTAATTGCTGTGAGATATCCAAAGTTTGCCTGATTTTGCTAATAAAAATGGCAGTCTGCAATATTTAACTAAACATATTGTTTAAAAGGGTTCAAAATCTGTAATACTACAGGGCTAAATAAAAGCTTTTGTTTTCATTTTATTAAAATAACTCATTTCATACATAATGATACACCATATTTTCAAACTTAACAACCACCCTAAAAAGTACTGGGCTTCTCTAAGTTAATTTTATATATGTGATTAGCTGAGTCTAAAACACAGTTTGTGTATCATATAGTTGTTCTGCTGCAAGTTAATTTTCTATATGATATAAACTATGATTTGTTAGAAGACAGCACTTTGTTCTGTCTTAAAATCTGTAACTTAAATGCTATAGGGCTTTTGTTCCTTCGATAATAGGAGAAAAAAATTTACTGCTGCTTCTGTGCAAAATTAAAACCTCTAAAAACAAATTAACCCAATGGAAGGGCAGAAATTTCACCACGTTTAGAGAAACCTGCTTTACTTTCCCACAAACTCTAAGTCAGTAGCAAAACCAAAACTGTATTTTTAATTCAGGGAGCAATGAAGTGAAGAAAATACGCAAACATGAACTTACCAAGAAGTGGAATAGCCTGGGTGACAGGAGCAGGTACATTAGTAGGTGCTACAGGAGGTGGAACAGTCCCATAGATTTTGGAACTATCAGCAGTTTCACCAGTCCCTCTGGCTCCAGAAACCACTGGGATGGGATTTCCTACAGATGAATCTTTTGTAGTGTCTTCATTCACACCAGTTGCTGTAGCTAAGAAACAAGGCATTGACATATTAAAAAGAAAAATACAAAGGTCAGTGGTTCTGCTGGCATGACATCTACCTCCTACTGCTGCCCGAGATCCAAACACTTACAATTTGGGATGTTTACTGCTGGAGTGTGAGGAACAGATACTGGAGGAGTTATAGGAGGTGGTGGTCCAGGAGGAAGAAAGCCTATAAAAGAGTATATATTAACAGTCAGTAACTCTTTACCAAAATGCATTTGGGCAGTTTATAAGGCAGATGGCTTTGTTATAGGGTTAAGAAAAAAGGACTTAAGACATAAATATACCTGGTGGTAAATGCATTGGGTTGAAACCAGGGCGTAAAAAAGGAGGTGGTGGTGGTGGTGGCACTCCAGGAGCAAATCCAGGAGGTGGGATTCCTAAAGGCGCTGTGAAAGCAGGTGGTTGGAGTGCACCAACCACAGGAGGACCTGATGGATGTGGTGGAACCTAAGAAAAAAGGAAGGGGAAAAGAGCTGTTACCTTTAGACTGAATGGATTATTTGTTATGTGGTAGTGGACAGCTGTCTTCTGTGCTTTTGTCCACCAAAACAAGAAGCTCCCTTAAATTACTCTGCAACAAAGTGACTTATATAACTTATTAACAGTCGAAAGACTCCTACAACTTAAAATCTATCAACACTGACCTTGTTCACTGTTGTTCTTAGAGAAAATAAAAAATATTCTCTGTGGTAAATCTATATTAATTTATGCTGGGAACTCACCTACATACACCATTTACACAGTAGCTGGAATTATTTTTACCACCCAGCACAACGCATTGTAATGCACTCAAGTTTGGATCAATCAAAAACCTTTTTTTTCTTTTTCACTACCTGAGTTTGTAGATTATATTACAGTGACTATTTGTTTCCTTGGGGTTTTTTTCCTTGTTTGGTTTGTTTCTTTTCTTTTCTTTTTTTTTGTTTTTTTTTTGTTTTTTTGTTTTTTTGTTTTGGTCTGTGGTTTCTGTGGTGGTGGTTTTTTAAACTCTTATTTACATCAGGCTTTGAAAGAAAACTAATTTAAATTACAATGGTCCTTAGCCTCATATTTGTGAGCTTACTACAAAAAGTATATTAAATGTGTGAGAGTTGAAAGGAAGAAGTTTAATAAGCATGCTTTCTGCATTTAAAATTGATTTATTAAAGCAAAGAAGAGCTGTGTACTTGAGTGATTATGACTAACTCTCCTCCATGACCATCACATTTCAGAACTACTATACCCCTTCATGACTCCAGAAATAAAAAAAGCTAGTTAAGGAAAAGCCTTTACTCTCTTATTCTCAAAACTGAAAGAACTGGCATTAAACCAAAGTTGGAAAAATATCCTCCTTAAGTTTGGAGAAGCTATTAAAGCTGCCAAGCACCTAATACAATTTCAAAATTCTATGTTCTTTCCTAATGGCTAGTATAGTGAGATGAGGCACCTAAAAACTTGCACTATTTGAATTTAAAAATCAACTAATTACAACAGGCTTTAATTCTTTAGTGTAGGCCAATGCTTGTCTTTTTTAGTTTTAAATTGGTTATATTTTGATTTCAAATAATTTGATGATTAGGCCCTGGTTGAACTTAAGCCAACTGAACAGGATGTGAGAAACTAATGAATATGGCACAAGAAACTGTCAGACACAACAGGTATCAATGTGAGAAGGTGACAAAAGTTACAGAAGGCACCGTGGGGGATAGCTGGATTCTGCAGGGGGTTAGGGGAGTGTTAGGTGAACAACAGCCAAACTTCAGAGAGGAGAAGAAAGGAGCACCTTGGACCTTCTGGGGATTAGGAACTTTGCAAAGCCAACAGTG
>VWYK01019780.1:0-15870 GCA_013399775.1 Semnornis frantzii | reverse complement strand
TATCTAGGAGGATCCTTTAAGGCCAAGACTGTCTGGGTGAACAATAAACTTTGAGTAGCCCCAGAGGTGTTTCCGTAAGTGCAGCTGAAGCTTTAGAAAAAGTGCTCCAAAACCACAGTAACCTAATGGTCTTGATAGTTTTTTTGTTCTTTGTTTTTTTTTTTCGTTTTACAGGTCACTCATTCAAAAAACCAGCAGCTGGACATACTGACAGATCTGTGGTCACAGTAATGTTCTGTGAAGCAAGCACTCATGTACAGAGCATGTATGCAGCAGAAAGAATTGAGGAGAGGAATGGAGAAGGCAGAAAGGTTTTTTTAGAAAAAAAAAAGAGTGAAAACTTGCTAAGTACTGCCAGCCTTTAAGCAGTTAGAGTCTGAGAAAACTGCATGGAGCATGTGTATGCAAGGTCTTGAGAAGTTATAATGAATAGTAAAGTATTATGATGGAAGGAGGATACAAGTAACCTCAAAGGAAGCTTCATTTAGAAATATACTAGAGGTTCTTTGCCTAATTATTTGAGCTTAACTGCTGTACTTAATTTTTTGCTAAAGTTAACCCTCTAATACATAATTGTAATATGTCAAACCTTTTCCTTTAAGCAGAAAGAAAAAAGGAATGCCCTAGAAATCTGTGTATAAATGTCACAGCATCTGATTTAAAATACAATTTCAAGTGTGAAGTTTCTCTGTTAAAGAGATGGAACCAATGGCTAATAAACATTGACAGATCACAAACACGGAGGACTGGTGAACAGTTTCAGAGTAACAGCTAGTGAATTGGATAAAACAAAGTAACAAAAATGCTACAGGAGAGACCCTTATTAACGGGGAAACAAAAATTGGGGAAACCTGGTATTTTACTTAGTAACATTGGAAATTGGTGTAACTAACCTCTCAATAACTGTAATGCAAAGTGCCAGGTGCATCTCAATGGACATGTCTTGAGGTCTGGCCTCTGTCCAGGTACAACTATTTCTTATTGCACACCTCAGACTGAGACTTGAAGGAGAATCACTGGCCCTGTGAACTAAAGGAGCACAGTTTACCTACAGTGCTCCAAGACAAGTAAATATGTATTCACGTGTACCTGGAGTCTCCAGCAGAGCACTGGAAAGCAGGAGTCTGCCAGTTTCAGTAAGAAAGGCATGAGATAGGTACCAGACCAATGTTACTAAGNACAACAGGTATCAATGTGAGAAGGTGACAAAAGTTACAGAAGGCACCGTGGGGGATAGCTGGATTCTGCAGGGGGTTAGGGGAGTGTTAGGTGAACAACAGCCAAACTTCAGAGAGGAGAAGAAAGGAGCACCTTGGACCTTCTGGGGATTAGGAACTTTGCAAAGCCAACAGTGCACAGGTAAGCATATCTAGGAGGATCCTTTAAGGCCAAGACTGTCTGGGTGAACAATAAACTTTGAGTAGCCCCAGAGGTGTTTCCGTAAGTGCAGCTGAAGCTTTAGAAAAAGTGCTCCAAAACCACAGTAACCTAATNAGTCTGAGAAAACTGCATGGAGCATGTGTATGCAAGGTCTTGAGAAGTTATAATGAATAGTAAAGTATTATGATGGAAGGAGGATACAAGTAACCTCAAAGGAAGCTTCATTTAGAAATATACTAGAGGTTCTTTGCCTAATTATTTGAGCTTAACTGCTGTACTTAATTTTTTGCTAAAGTTAACCCTCTAATACATAATTGTAATATGTCAAACCTTTTCCTTTAAGCAGAAAGAAAAAAGGAATGCCCTAGAAATCTGTGTATAAATGTCACAGCATCTGATTTAAAATACAATTTCAAGTGTGAAGTTTCTCTGTTAAAGAGATGGAACCAATGGCTAATAAACATTGACAGATCACAAACACGGAGGACTGGTGAACAGTTTCAGAGTAACAGCTAGTGAATTGGATAAAACAAAGTAACAAAAATGCTACAGGAGAGACCCTTATTAACGGGGAAACAAAAATTGGGGAAACCTGGTATTTTACTTAGTAACATTGGAAATTGGTGTAACTAACCTCTCAATAACTGTAATGCAAAGTGCCAGGTGCATCTCAATGGACATGTCTTGAGGTCTGGCCTCTGTCCAGGTACAACTATTTCTTATTGCACACCTCAGACTGAGACTTGAAGGAGAATCACTGGCCCTGTGAACTAAAGGAGCACAGTTTACCTACAGTGCTCCAAGACAAGTAAATATGTATTCACGTGTACCTGGAGTCTCCAGCAGAGCACTGGAAAGCAGGAGTCTGCCAGTTTCAGTAAGAAAGGCATGAGATAGGTACCAGACCAATGCACCACTCCCACATCTAGTTATAGGAAGAGGGAGCACATGGGATTGAGAAATACATCGGGACATTTGGGAGGCATACACTCAAGCTGAACTCTGGTTTTCTGGCTGAAAACTCATTAAATGAAGAAAAGGAATACTGGGTTGGATGGGGAAACTTACGGAAAGGGTGGCCACAGCAAACCCCTTGGACTTCAATGTATAACCCTGGCAAAGCCTGAGCCATGGTTCACTGTAAAAGAATGGCAGTTTTGGTAGAGTAACACCAATTGCCCAAAACTCTGTCAATGAACGCACAACACAAGCGGCATCACAAGTGCTATTAACTGACTCTCGGTAACCAACTAATAGACTGGAGTTGATCTTGGACACTGCGATAGAACTTAAACACAGACCTACCCTCAGAGAGGACCACAGAGGTGGATTACTCAGACCTGCAGGAGTGGGACCAGATTCAGCAACAGCTCAGAGATCTGATTCTCTAGGCAAGAAAAGGGCTCACTCCAGCAGCACAACATAACAAAGGTATTTCACCCATCTTGCCAACAACCCTGGCCCGTGGCTGAGGAGATGCTGTGTGCACCGTGGAGGCCAAAGACTCAGACTTACCTACACAGCCTATCACTCTTACAAGCACATTAGTAAGTGCTTTACTATGCAGAGGTTGCATTTGTGAGCTAAGTTGATACTGGCCGTAACAGGAACTCAGCTCAGTCCACAGTTAGTTACAGGCAACTAACTCACAGGTAATGTCCAGCAGAGAAGGACTCCATCCCTATGTGTCCAGCACATGCAGCAGGATACCACAGAAGGCACATTAAGACTCTACCACAGAAAGCAGTGATGCAGCTCCTTCCCATCATATCTTTAAGTGTGGGATTCTAGGAGTGTAGGAAGATCACAAAGTGTTTGAATAGGTCCTGGCCTGAAGTTAAGCTTCATGATAGAGGACATTAAGGGGGCAAGAAGCTATTAAGCACAACATGAGAAACTGCCAGTCAAGAGAGAACAATGTGAGAAGCTGACAAGTTAGACAGTGGCATACGGGATGGCTAGATTTTGAAGGTGGTTAACAGGGTGCTTCATGATCAACAGCCAAGCTTCACAGATAACCAGAATCTTATGGGCAAAAGTACTTTCCTTGAGAAGTCAACAATGTGTGAGTACCATATTCCAGGAATACCATACAAGTACTACTTAGGTAACAGTATCATAAACAGCAAATTTCAATAGGTAATGTTATGTAGGGACTAACACTGGAAAAAAATAATTAAGGGAGATTTGTTAACTTGGGAGGAGACTGGAGTGGAGAAAAGGAGGAGAAAGCACAACAAAACAGAAGGTCACAAAGTGAGAAAACAGAGAGTTGTGGGAATCATGCAGTCAAATCTGGCTGAGGTCATCTGTCAGGCAGCCATATGCCTGTTCACTGCAGCCTGCATCAGGATAATGGATCACAGTTCAACGTATCACAGACATCCAATCTGTTTCTCCGATCAGAAGGACCAGAGTGGGCAGGTCAAGAGGACAGACTGACAAATCTGGTATCACTGTACTAATGCACATTCCAGGCTGGACAGCCATCAGCAGCTACCCCACATTTCTAACAATTTCTCCACCTCTTACAGTCACAAACACTGAAGCCAAACACAAATGAAAGCAGTGCTACCAGTATGAAAGGGTAAAAATACATTAGCTAACTAAAATGCAATGGTACCTCTTAGAGCAAAACAAAATAAAAGTGGAATATAATGAGTTTTTTCCTTCAGGTATTAGGTCACATTTGAAAATTACAAAACATATTACTTTACTACTAATACCACTATACCAACACAGCTGAACTTAATTTGCAAGTTTTAAAAAAATATTTGCAAATTGAACAACTGTAAGTTTATGGCCAGAGAAGACAACTGAATTGATGAAGTAAGATAACACTAAAAAGTTCATAGCAAAACCAAATATAAAGACTAAATATCATTCTCTGATCAGCCTGAATCTGTGAGAATTTTCTTTGACATAGTAAAAAATTGAAGCTTCTGAGGCTGAAACAAGCAATTAGGACACTCAATATACTCTGTAACTGTTTTTTTCTTTACACTTTTTTTATTTAAGGAAAATAAACAAAATCACTACTATTTAATACAGCTAATGACTATCAAAACTCTGAATTTAGAAATTCGACATAATGTGCACTTACTACCAATGCCTTACAGCGTTTCTGGAATTCTGTGTCAAAACAACACAAAATTCAACATACTATGTTCTCAAACCACCTAACTGGCTAAATTATATACATTTTCAAATAATTTGACTTCTTGATCTTTTCTGAGTGTCTACCACATTATAATCAACAAATCACATTCTCACAAGATGTAAAAGTTTTATTCACACTTTCTTGCATTTGGGGGAAGTATGCTATTTGCTACTATTTTAACAGTGACAAGAAAGACATGATTACTGTAAGAGTAGTAATGCATCAGTAAGTTGAGCTAAATGAAATAAGAGATTATACAACACTGTAGGGAGTAATCATTATTGTAGGATACTTAAACTAATGGTAAGGTAAATTTTCGAACTGGCCTTTTAATGAATCAACATAGAGCAGTAGATTTGACTGAAGAACCATTATCAGAGTATGAAAACGTTCACATTCAATTCCCACAGGTCATTGAAAGACAACCATACACAGTGTGAACAGACATGAAAGCAATGGACATATTTTAGAAAGTCTATAGCTTACAGCAACAGAAAATTAATTAGAAAAACAAGGGGGAAAAAATTATGAAACCAAAAGGATGTCCTTCTGACTATCAATACAAAGATGTCTGAGAGAACAGGTATTAGAAGCACAGTCCTAACAAATAAAGATTTGGCAGACAGAGCCTATCCACATTAGCAGTAGAGTAGCAACAAGGGTTTTGGAGCAAATCCTCCATCATTCTCACCAGCCATACGCTGACTCACTTCCTAGGGCTGTTCTGGTACATACAAATTTTATCACTTTTCAGTGAAATAAAAATGGATGCCCTGCTCTGGCTGGGCACAAAACATTATCTGAACCCTAATAGGTTTGAGGGTTTTTTCCGTATATTTCACTGCCACCGTGACTTAGAAGAAAAAGGAGTATTACACTATGAGGCTGTATTGCTCTTTTATATGAATAATGGATTTTAGGCTTTGTGGATTTTAGGATTTATGGCACAAAAAAGTTACCCTCACAAACTGGTATCATAGCAGTCACCCAACAAGAGCACTTTTAATCAAGGGTGACAATAACAAACACGCACACGAAATCAACTAGCTACAATTTCATTGCATTTCTTCCCTCTCTAAGCTACTGTCATATAGAATTAGTATTTAAAACAAGTTTTTGTTTAGATATCCAGAGCAAATGGGAAGCAATTCTCACCTGTGGAGGAGGTACTGTTATTGGTGCAGGCATGGGAACAGGAATTGGAACAGGTAACGCTTTAGGTATAGGTGACACTGGTTCATTATGTGCAGCTTCTGCACCTCCATTTTGAGCTACTTCGTTTTCAGACTTCTTGGGAATCCCCTTCCACTCTACACAAAAAAACCAAAACACCAAACAAGTGTATCAGCTTCGTAAGACATTGACAGGCAGTTAAGTACTGGCATGTAAAATTACCATGCTTTTGTGATGTTTACAAAAACGATGTCACTGAAAATATTTGGGTAATGAGAAGCACAGAGCTAAGTGCATTTAAATGTACTTCTGACAATAAGAATTCTGAATCACTTCCAACACACCACAGTAAATCACTGGAAGACAGCAAGTAATTTTATTCTTGCCATTAGTCATTTGACAATTCTTTGCACTGACTGCATTATACATGCCTAGGACTCTGAAACACATTAAATGGGTTTAAACTGGCAAAGGGGAGATTGAAACTGGATGTTAGGAGGAAGTTCTTTTCAGTGAGGGTGGTGAGACACTGGCACAGGTTTCCCAGGGAGGTTGTGGCTGCTCCCTCCCTGGAGACATTCAAGTCCAGGTTGGATGAGGCCTTGGGGGACCTGTACTACTGGGAGGTGTCCCTGCCTATGGTAGGGGATTGGAACTAGATGATCTTTGAGGTCTCTTCCAACCTTACCATTCTATGATTCTATCTGTAACCAAAACCAATAAGGCTATTTTGAGACAAGCTTTCAACAGATTCATTCTGTTGCTGTCAAGCATGCATGCAGCAGATTTTTCACTAATTTCAGAGGTTATTTCTGAATTAAAAAGAAAACAAAACAGCACTTTCCAGTCTTGAATAAGGAAAAAGAGAATACAACATTAAGGAGTTGTAGCAAAATGGATACATTATGTACAGCTTCAGCTCATTTTACAGAAGAAATATGGCTTCTGTTGTTTGTCAGAATATTCTGGGGAAAAAACAGCTAAGCAGAAAAAGGGGATCAGTGAAGAAGCATTATGGTAAAGAGAATACTACTGAGAAGACTGGAATGTACTGAGTTATGTTTACCATTTGTTAAACTTTCATTTAAACTACACACTCAATTTATTTTCGTGGTTTTACCATAAAGAGATCATTTAGACTACCCACCACCTAACCAAGGAAAATTGCAAAGAATGGCAAAATCCTGAAATGTTTCCATAACTACAGACTACAGTCAGCCCACTACACAATGGTTAAAACCAAGAGAGCCGTCTAGAGTGCCAACTCAAAACATGAAACTGCATTATGTTCTTTAAGAATTACATTAATTTCGCATTACTTTTTCAATTGCACCAGCCAGCACACTAGTGACTCTACATCAGTTTGGAGCCTGTAATTGCTTTGAGGCTGATGATGATAACAGATGTTATTTTCTCAATACAACCACGGTCTCCTGTTATTTTCACTGCTTACATATGAAGTAACATAAAATCTATCAGGTTCCTATTAAGATATGATTTATTAAAAGAACCAAAAATCAAGTGTGAAAACTATAGGCACTTTAAAAAAATCCCAGAGTTGCTGTCACCTCCGGTGCTACACAAGTAATCCAAAGGCAGGCTCCTTTGCCAAAAGATGCCTCATACAAACCACGGGGGTGGGGTCCAAGCTGGTTCTGGGATTAAGTACAGCACTCTAGAATGGTGCAATACAGTGAAGGGCAAACACCACCACAGCTGACAGGTCACCTGGTGTCCACATGTGTTTTTAGCTCAGCCCCTCTTAACAAAGCTGCACAACTCCTGATGAGTGACTGTCAGGCTTTCATTAACTGCCTTCCAAATTCTCCAATCTAGGGGTTACATGTGCTGAACTTCTTAGCCATTTCAAGGATTTCATATGCACCTCGGAGTCATGAAAATCAGCCATACCAACTCCAGGACATCGGCACAAAGGACATTTTACAAGAAGTATTTGAATGTAGCAATACTTTACCTGGACTAAGAGTTTCATTGTCCAACATTCCCCCTTCACAAAAGCTTTCAAGATCTTCAGGTTTCACTTTGTCCCATGGTATGTAAGTAACACCTAATTCTACATCCCAATACTGCTTGTAATCTGGCTTTATTCCTTTATTCAAAGCCCATGCAATCTTGGGGGAAAAAAATACATGTAGTCAGTAAGATGTTTCCATTGTAATGGATTTAACACTTAGTTTTCATAGAACAGCATTACCATTTGTGGCTAAAAAGCAAAAATAATACTTTAATTGATACAGGAGGGAAAACAGGTTAGTTACAAAATACTGAAATAAAAGATTTTTTTAAAGCTCTTATTACTTGACTCTTGAACACAATTTTAAAATGTATAAAGGCTTTTTTTTTTTTTCAAATGTCACAATGATTAATTCTGGTTTTCCTTCAAAAGGCAGTGTCACATTCTCATACAATGTGCTACAATAGGACCTATTTATCAGTATTCTCTGTAGGATTATCATATATAATTACATTCAGCTATAGACAAACAATCAGTGACAAGAAAAACACAGTTACAGTCCACTGGAATGACAAGAATATAATTTTTGTTGCTTTAAATAGACAGTTACTGGTAATCTTTCAAGGCCCACCAGTCACAGAACAAAATTACTGAAGACAGTGGTCCATTCACAGAAATTTACAGAATACCATATCCAGAATACCTAAAAGCCTAAAATATTCCCAAGTCTAGAACAGATTGAAAAAGGAATACAGTAATTACAGTAGCTTTAGAACAGCTTAATATTTTCCAAGAAGTACCTTTATAGATTTCTGATTGACCTTGAAGTTTCCTCGGCTCAGTTTTTGCAGGGCACGATAAGCATCTTGTCTGTGAACCATTACAATATAGGCACATCCTCTAGGTGGTATCATCTGTTTTAAGGAAAAAAAAAGGGGTTGATAGCACACTGACAAAATAGTGAACATAGAACTGCTCAATTACAGTAAACTGGAACATCAGCAGGTGTTTCTAAAAGGATTAGGGGGTTAAGAAAGAGAATGGTAGTTTAAGAGACTGACAACCAGCCTAAGAATCTGGAAATACAAATTTCTAGCAAATTAAAAGCAACTTATGTAGAAAATGCTACATGCTACTCCATGTGAGAATATGGATAGCTGTTGAATGTGTAATCCTTTAAAATTCTTAAACAGGAACATTCATATAAATGCTATGGCGTGGCAATTAGTTTGTTAGAAGAAACAAAGACACTAATGCCCCACTTCATTTTGTCTACCACAAGCTGCCAGCTGCACCTCCACGTTCATTTTTATGTGCAGTTTTTCAGTGATTTTTATTATTTTTGCAATGATTTTTATTATTTTTGCTGCATTAGAACACAAAATAAACCAACCAAGCAACAACAAAAAAACACCACAAACCCAACGAAAACCAACACCATTTTTATGCCATTTTACAAAATTTAGGAATAGAAAGAGTATTACAGTAATTTCTTTTTGTTTATTTATATGACACTTTATAGCTACCAGAATAACTATGATTTAATTTTTTTTTTTTTTTTAATTAAAAAATTCTTAAATACAGTGAGGCCCTGGGCAACCAGGTCTAGTTGAGGGATGTCCCTGCCCACGGTAGGGCGGTTGGAGGTCACTTCCAACCTAAGTCATTCTGTGATTCTCTGTGTTTGAGTTAAAATGACAGAGGAGAAACAAGAAAATCAGCTGGCTGTCCAGAGTTCTATAATCAAAACAAAATGGAACAGACAAGCAATCCTACACCCATCTCTTCAACACCCCTTTCTCAATGAAGTCTTCCCAGAAAAAGTATGATTTTCATGAAAACGGGAACAACTTCTCTATTATCTGAAGAGCAGTTTTAAATTGCAAGAAACTAAAGCAGCTGTCCTCTTGGTTTTCTACCCAGCAGTCCAAATCATTGACTTTACATGTTAAAAACTACAACCACATAGGAAATGAGAACTCTCGACTCTTCAGACCGTATTCAAAAGACAAGCTGTCTCTAAAAGTCTGAAAAGCCTTTTTGTAATCAAAGCACATAAAAATAGATTACACTGCACCATTTATACTTACATTTATTGATTCAATTGGGCCAAACTCCTCCAAAAGACTTCCAACATCCTGTTGAGTTGTCCTTTTGTCAAGCTGTCCTACCCAAAGCGTAGTACTACACACTATGAAGAGTTAAACACAGATTGTAAGAGGACTTGGAAATACACATTTCACAAGACAGAATGTCCAAATAGTAATTTTAAAATGGAAAAAAACCCAACTAGTATTAAAATACAAATTCTAATCTGTCAAGATGGTAACTACATTGTTTATGGTGATATACCCGCTACTAGCAAAAATCTCCACTGGAATGTGGTGATAATTCAACTACAAACAGCAACCAAACTTTTAACCTCTTCAGTGACCTATTCCATGTCATTTCTTTCTACAGCCAAGTGCAAAACTATTGATAAAGGAAAGAGCAAACAACATGCTTAGCTGACTTCATGCTGAAAATTACTATGGCAATATTTACAACTCATCTTCGTTTTCACCACTAAGTGATATAAAACTTTGAACCTAAAATGCACTACATGACAGAATCAAGGAGAGATGCTGGCAAAAGTACATGTTAATATCACTCCCAGTGAGCTTTTAATGAATGGCTACTAAGTTTTTGTCATCCTTTTAAATTAATGGCATTGTCATTTAGAAGGTTTTGCCTTCTTGTCCATCTTATATAAAAAAGAATGCTCCCATTTTACTTCATGACTCCAGAGAACATTATGCACTCCTCAGGAATATTCAGAACACAACTACTAAATTCTGTCTATAAACACAGCCAAAGCCAGAATTATTTCAGAGATGTGAATGCTAGCTTATGTGTTTTCTACACTCAAGTTTCCCTCCAGGTTTGAGAGACACCCAACACTGAGCCATTAGAAAAAAACATTATGATGCACTGAACTTCTTGTTGCTCATTCTGTTTTACCTTATATGTCTTGAAGGAAGTTAAAGAAAAACTAGATGTTTCAACTTTTTCTCTACTCGTTTTACAACCAAAATATTTCTGACTTGGAGACATTCCAGAAATGCCAAATAGTCTACTAAGTGTAAAGGCAGAGCAGGGAATGTGTGGTGAATGTAATTTTTACCAAATTTACAACAGTTCAGAAAATGAATCACAATACAGTTTACTTTTTGCTCTTTTCGGACAAGTCTCAGAACCCACATTTAAATAACATTAAACTGAAGAAACAGGAACCAAAAAAGTGTCAAAATAGCACATTTCAGGTTAAGAGTTGTCTCCTGTGATATTCTGAGCAGATGTCAACATACTGAGGGTAAGTGGACTTGTAAATATTAAAGTTTTCTTTTAAAAGGTCTAGTGCATACAAGAAGTGTATTCCTTTGGCATTTTGAATTTTTCTCAAGTACCTGTCTGTCTTAGTATTTGAGCTTACACAAGCCTAGTATCTACTGTAATATCTTAAAATTCACAGAACTTGAAAATTAAATTAAGTATCAGGCACAAAGAATCCATATATTAATCGGGAAGATGCTATGCATCTGGAAAAAATATTACAAGAATTTACAGAAGCGAATCAACAACAAAGAGCAAACATACCACTAACAGTTTCTGACTTGATATGAGGAAGGCCTTTCGACCTGCGCTCTCTCTCCCTCTCACGTTCGCGTCTTTCTTGTGACCGAGACTTAGGAGAATGTCGGCGTCTATCCCTGGACCGAGACCGAGATCGACGATGACGTGACCTTCGAGATCGGGAGCCTGATCTTGAACGTCTCCTTTTAGGTGACCTATTTTAAACCAACAAACATTCATGATCAACCCTTCTGACCCAGGCACTGAAAGGCAAGCAACCATTTCAGATAACTATGTAAATAATCAAGAGTCCAGTCAGCAGCACCCCAAAAAACAAAATCCAAGTTCATTAACATGTATTTAGAACCAGAATAAATAATTGTGGTATCTTATTAATTGATTACTTTTCAACTTATCTTCCATTAATTCTATACTGAATTTGACTTTCGAAACTATGTCCGCAGCAACACAGAAAAGAATTACATCTAATTCAACTAGAAAAATGTTTCTTGCTTTTACAGAAGAATAGCCAAAAAAGAAACTAAAAAATTCTGCCAGTGAAAATGCATCTTACATCATGTTCAAGCTCTAAACCATTCAATGTCTGGAAGGCAAAGAAAACCTTCACTGAAGTCACGGAAACCACAGAAACATTCTGGTCGGAAAAGACCCTCAGGATCACCAAGTCAAACCAATACCCCTACTCTACAAGATTCATCCCCAAGCATCCCATCCAAACTTTTAAACACATCCAGAGTTGGTGACTCAGCCACTCCCCTGGGCAGCCCATTCCAATGCCTTACTAGTCTTTCTGTGAAAGTTTTGCCTAGTATCTGGTCTAAAGCTAGCTAGTCTCAGTTTGAGGCCCTATGAAACCTGGCAAAGACTCCCAAGTAAACAGACAACTTTGCTTTAATGCTGGAGCCAGATTTGTGACAACCAACGTCCTATAGAACACCAGATCACAGATTTCTTCATTAGAATAGTGTCCTTAGAGCACTGACAAAATTAACTGTCATATTCTGCTTCCCTAAAATTTACTCGGGTTTGGTAGACATGGAAGTTACTCACTACCAAAAGAGAACTGTAGAGATACCCAATTCTCCTTAGAAGGTAGACAACTTTCAAGAGGTACAGAAGTCTTAAGAGTCACTAATCTCTTTCTCATTATGACTGCACTGAAGCACATCCAACATTTGGCTATATTTATACACAACTTCCCTCAGAGATTAGAGATCAGAAGGGTCTTTCTTTCCCTCTCTTCCAGAAAGGCAACGCAAAGCCCCTGACAGTTTTGACTGTCAAGATATTTTGCCAGTGTTGTTCATATGCAGAATAATAAGCAAACAGTAATTTACTGTAAATAATCCTTGGGTTACATTGAAATGGACTTTTTGTTGTTTAATATGCCTTCTGGCATTTAGCTACAGAATCCACCTTGTACAGCATAAATGCACACTTACTAGAAGCAACCTCAGAGGAATGCCAGGCAGGGCACCCAAGAAGCCAACACAAAACACAGGTAAGATGTCTGTGTCCTAAGACATCAAAAATGAGCTCCACCAATAGTTCAAGAATTTACCTCAAATCTTAGCTATTTACTGTTATCTCAGTTAGAAGTTACACACACCAGATTCTCTTAGCTCCAAATAATCTATCAGCATAACTCTCCTCAGTACTCCTGCAGAATTAGTAAAGTGTTTTCAGGTTTTTGGTTTCTTACGTTAAAACTCAGTACTTATTATAATACCTACCCTCACTATGAGAATTATCATTAATTTACCTTGATGCAGACCTGGATCTTGATTTTCTGCTGTCAGAAACATGTCGTTTTGCCTCTTGAATAGGTGGCTGTTCCACTTCCATATCCTAAAATATTGACTGGTGTTACAGATGGGTAGCCAAGCATTTTATTTCATTCTGTGCCTAGACTAGATTACCTAACACTAAAATGGTATCAGATATTCACATATGTGAACACAAAATGTAACCCAACTCTCCTCAGAAGCTTCACCATTACTTTATAATCACCAACAGGGATACGAACTTAAAACAACCACTGCAAAAACATCATAGATATAATTTACACAAAATTATCTTCTGCAATTTGCAAATGACTGTTTTTTCTCTATCTTAGCCAATCCCAGGACCACATATATCCCCACAAAATATAATTATATTCCTCAAAGTCAGCGGATCTTGCTCTGTCCTCAAAAAATAACAGTCAAGTAAAGGTCTACTAGAAAATTTTTCTCTGGGGTATTATAGAAAACTAGTTTAAGCCATGTTAACACAATAAACTTGAAGAGCAAGGCAGTGAAGTCATCAAAGCAATGACTAGACTGCAATATGCTTTAAAAAGACACAATCAAGTAAGTTTAGCACAGTTTCCCTTCCCACCCCAAATCATGGGATCAATCATAGAATGTACAGGGTTGGAAAGGACCTTTAAAGATCTTCTGCACCTTCCCACTCAAGAACACATTTTGTCCTCCAGAAACCTTAAATAGTCTCCATGATGCAATCCATACAAAATATTCCTGAAGCACAATGAGGGCAGGTAAGGGAGGATGAGTTAAAGTGAGAAGTGGAAAGCTGAAATGAAATCCAACATCTTTCAAAAAAAGAAAGCATGGAGCCTATATATCCTGGCTTTACTAGACTTCTGAAGTACTAGGCTCATCATGTAGCATCGCAGCTATCCAACTTTCTCTCACATGAGCTACACTCCCAACCATCTCTGTCCATGAAATTTCCTCTCCTGAGGAAACTACACACATTTGAGAAAGACCTGTATTAAAGCATTTAAGTTAGGCTGTTTACTGCAACAGGTCCTCACCTGCTGATGTGGTTTTTGCATGTGTGATTCACTCTGTACTGGAAAAGGAGACTGAAAAGTTTGCTGCACAGGTGCTGTTGGTGGAATCACAGGCTGAGCCATAGGGGGAAACTGTGGGGTAGGCAGGAGACCAAAACCTGGCATTTGCCCATTAGGAGGAAGTGGAACCTTTGAAGAAAAAACCAAAAACTTTCAGTTAAAAATAAAAAAACCTGCATTAGCTTTCCCAAATTAGAAATTGTACTTCTGCTCCAAAGTCAAAGACAGACCAAAGGCCCAAGAAAGATAAAGTAGGTCAAGTGTTTTCAGTGCAGGAAATAAAAACCTTGTTCTTCAAAGCCTGACTAGAACAGAGCACTGAGACTGAGAAAGCTGGAGGGCTAAGCCATACTTACTCTTCACTAATAGGAACACCACTTACTTCTGCACCAAAGACAACAAAAGACAGACAATGTGACATGACAGAGGGACAAGGGAAAACCCTGAAGTTACCTGATGGCGCATTGGATCCTGTTGGATTCCCATCATTCGCTGCTGAAAGGGATCCATATTTGGAATTTGAGGAAATACTGGCTGTTGTATACCTTCTGCAGGAAATCCACTAAAACCAATAACATTTGGGTGAGACAGGTCAGTATATACACAGATTTTTTGCCTTTGTTTTACAAATTTGCTTCAAATTTAGACAGAAAGTTTTTATTATGGTCTTGTTTCTTCTTTAAAAAGTTAAACCAAATAGAGAAATAATAACTTATCTTTTCTCCACTGTAAAAGAGTAACTTTTAAAAGAATTCTACACAAAGGTTTAAGCCTCCCTTTCACCTGTATTTTTATACGATCTTGCTGCATCTAATAGACTCTTGAAGTCTATGGAAATTTTCATGAAGGTTGTCTGGCTTAGGACAATTTTCTTCCTTTCCAGTTCCTCTTTTGGGGATAAAAGAAGTAAGTCTTTTCCTCAAAGAAAATAAACTGGTCATAATTTTCTGCAAAATACCCTTTAATTTGGGAGGACCATAGGCCAGAAGAGAAAGGGATATGTGTATCACAGAAAGATTACAGTAATGCCATTCACCTCCTGATTCAACACACAGAATGGACAGTGCTCAGGCAATTAGTGAGGTCTGTGTAGTTAATACAAGCTGTCTACAAGATGTAGTTTGTGCAAGAACCTGAACAGCACTTGAGGAAGATAAAATAATTTCGTGGTGAGGTGAAATGGAATTTTGTAGTATTTTAAAACACAGGTTCCATGCAATTCTTACATGATTCTGGACAGATCGGTTTTGTACATAGAGTACTACCAATTTTGTGTGCCTAAAATGAGACTACTGGAATCTAATCTTCAGAAGCACCTTATACAACTATATGGTAGTAAGAACAGAGGCTTTGAAGTGCTGCAAATAGAAGATAAACATGCTGAAAAGTTTATTCCAATGATCTCTAGTTGGGCATACACAAGCAGTGTTCATGTTTGACCTACCTCATCTTTCTGTACTCTAGAGTTCCATCTGTATTACAGGGACAATACTACCAATTTACTTAAAATGCATTCTAATTGACTAATATTTGTGGAACACAGAAGTCCTCAAGGCAACAAACACAGTAAGAAAGCTAATGACAGAGTTAGTGATTTTGTTTCTGAGAGCAAGGTTTGGATGGCATATACAAAAAGTACAGAAAGTAAGACATGGGGCCACATACTGAAGCAGGAAAAAAAGAAATATTGAC
>VWYK01019771.1:0-10122 GCA_013399775.1 Semnornis frantzii | reverse complement strand
TTGCTGCCCCATGGATAACTTGTAGTCCAACAGGACTGCTGTGTCCTTCTGCAGTTCAGATTGATTTGTTCATATTTGACAACAAAGTTACTGTGCACTGCTATAGCACTAACAGCAGACACAGGGGAGGAGGTTTTAGCTGCTCTTTTCATACCACAAGAGCATCGCGGTGCAAGGATGTGGCACATCTCCCCCTTCAGCTAGGCTGGCGACTTTCCAGGCTTTCATCTACCAAAACGAGCCCCTCCCCTAGCTGTGGATGTCTCACTGTGCCTTCCGCAGGAGTCAAAGCCTCAGCAGCACGGCGCTGCTGCGCGCGTCCGACTGCCCTCTTCTGGGCACAGACAGAATCCCTACGCAGCGGCTCTGCTGTGCCAGGGCGATGGCACTGCCTTAAATTAACTTGCTAAGCATGAGGTGCCCCGTGGGTATCTACCGGGGGGAGCACACACCCCAGCAGCAGCAAATGAGCTCTGTTTAGATACTGCACTGCTGGGCAACAGCAGGAGAAAATGACCTGAGTAAACCCACTGCAGACTTGGCACAGCTCTTGCCTTTCATTCACATGCAGCAGAATGTCATAGAATCAGAGAATGGTAAGGCTGGAAGGGACCTCAAGGATCATCTAGTTCCAACCCCCTGCCATAGGCAGGGACACCTCCCACTAGCACAGGTCACTCAAGGCCTCCTCCAACCTGGCCTTGAACACCTCCAGCGAGGGAGCAGCCCCAACCTCCCTGGGCAACCTGTGCCNGCATCTTGCTGGCCTCCTCTGCACTGGCTCCAACACTTCCATGTCCTTCCTGTGCTGGGGGCTCCAGAACTGCACACAGGACTGCAGCTGGGGTGTGAGGAGAGCAGAGCCAAGGGGCACAATCCCCTCCCTTGCCCTGCTGCCCACACTGCTCTTGCTGCAGCCCAGCACACAGTTGCTGTCTGGGCTGCACTCACACTGCAGCCTCATCTTGAGTTTTTCATCACCCCACACCCCCAGGGCCTCTTCCTCAGGGCTGCTCTCAGCCATTCCCCACCCAGCCTGGAGCTGTGCTTGGCATTGTGCCTACCCAGGTGCAGGACCTTCCACTTGGCCTTGTTGAATGTCCTGAGGTTGGCCTGGGCACAGCTCTGCAGCCTGTCCAGGTCCCTCTGGATGGATCCCTACCCTCTAGCAAGTGGACTGTGGCACACAGCTTGGTGTCATCTCCAAGAGCATTCCAGGCTGATAATCAGCAGGACTTTAGCATGTCCATGGAAAAATAAATAAATCACTATAGACAGATGGGAATGAAGGGGATTTGAGGCATGCTCCTCTCACAGCCTGCCTGCACCCACTTCCTCACTTCTCTTACAGGACCACTCTGAGAAAAAAAGAGTAAATTCTCTTCCTCCAAATTTGGAGGTCAGAAATCCTTCTTTGACCTAAGCACAGAATACATCTTTTATGCCTCTGGGATGCATTTAAACCATAATTCTACATAATTTGCTTGTTTTGAGAAATGGATGGGATGACCCTGAAGGATGATACATGGGTCAACAGTACTGTAACATAAAAATGAATCCCCACAGCCTCTAAGAGGTCACACATCTGTATGCCATTCATCTTCAGTCCTTAAGTAACAAAATGCTGATTCAGGGTGAAAGGAGGAAGGAGGAAAGGAACTACCTCCCTCTACCCCCAAAACTATTTGGGCACAGACAGAATATGATATATAAGAGACCAAACTTCAAGCTAAATACAGCTGTAAGAGGAGCATCTGCACTCTCCAAATGGAAACAGGTTTAGTGCTTCACTCCACAACAGAATCCACTTTGCAGATGAAGGCTTTGTCAAGAGCCATGCAAGTCATAGAGTTGTCAGGCTTAGAAGGGACCTCAAGGATCATCCTGTCCCAACTGGCAGGCAGGGACACATTCCACTAGATCAGGTTGCCCAGAGCCACATCCAGCCTGGCCTTAAAAACTTCCAGGGATGGAATCATTGTACCTCAGCACTTATTTGTTCTGAAGACAATAAAAAACAGTTACAGCTCTCCAACAAATTGCAGAATCATTTTGGTTGGAAAAGACCTTCAAGATCATCAGGACAAACCATTCTCTAACTCTCCCAAGGCTGGTGGCTAAACCACGTCCCTCGGCACCACATCTCTGCAGCTCTGAAACACCTCTAGGGATGGGGATTCAACCACCTCCCTGGGCAGCCTGTGCCAGTCTTTGGGAAGGAAATTCTTCTATCATATAATCTAAACCTTCCCTAGTATAGTTTGAGGCCATTTCCTCTCATTCTATTATTTGTTGCTAGGGAGAAGAGACCAAGCCCACCTCACTCCAACCTCCCTTCCTGGAGCTGTAGAGAGCAATGAGGTCTCCCCTCAGCCTCCTCCAGACTAAACACTCCCATTTCCCTCAGCTGCTCCTCACCATCCCTGTTCTCCAAATCCTTCCCCAGCTTTGTTGTCCTTCTCTGGACACACTCCAGCACCTCAATGTCCTTCTTGTAGTGAGGAAGAAAGATGAGGAAGCTTAAAGGTAACCAGAAAGCTTTGTTTTTCTTTAAATCTTGGCACATATCAACTGATATTATTAAGTGATGAAGTCTAGCATGCCTCACTTCAGCCCCAGGGAATTATCCACATCCAGTTCTTGTTTAAAGGAAATATTCCCAGCCTTATCACAGCTTATTACCACTCTACATCTGGTGCTGGGCAGGAGCTACACAAACCACTTGCACCAATGTTGTTACACAGCTATAAACACCACAAAGCAGTTTCCAAATCAGAAACAACAGGGTCATAGCCATGAACAGGCACTACTACATTCAGTAGGGAGAATTCTACACCAGTGGCAACTCTGGAGTCACCTTATGGCCTGGAAATGCTGGACCCATTCAGTGTGGTAGATCTGTATGCCTGATGCTCCAGAGCCCTTTCATGGGCAGTTAGATGAGTTCCTCCTTCAGTCAAGTGTCCTCTTTCAGCTTGCTGCATCATTTCTAGGTCTCTCTTCTCAATCACCTACCTCTCCTCCAATGATTTTTAAGAAGTCCTAAACAGAAACTTCAGAACTAGGTAGCATTTAGCAGCCAAGTAAGTGCCATGTATTTCTGTGAGATAGCCAGCAGAGGAATGAAGCAACTAATTCAGCACCAGCTGAAATAATCCAGCACGGGGAAAAAGAACCAGCCTCAGGAAACAGAAAGCTAGACATAACCTTGTACAGAAAGGGAACACCAAATGAAACAGTTAGTAAGGCCACCCCTTCTGAAAACAGCTGGTTGATCACCAGATCAACCAACAACCCTTGTGGCAATAATGCCATATATCTTTATACTCCAATTCCCCTACTGCTTAACCACTCACTTGGCATTTGAATAAAAACTGATTATGAAAATTGAGATGCAGGCTGCACAGACTGAGACCTTTCAGCTCTACATAACTGTTCAAGGCTTTTGAAAGACAAACTGGCACAATGGAAGGTATGGAAGAATTGATTCAAGTCTCCTCTGACCTGAGGCAGAAGGCTGGGCTCCTACTAGATTACAGTTCACAAACATCACAACATGAATCTTCGTGGAGAACAGATCCTCATTCTCCCACCCCATTGTATTTCTGCCCTTACATACCAATGCCTCCAGCCTTTGGAGAGCCCAAGTGGTGTTTTTACTGCTCAAAAGCCCCCTCCCTTCACAGTTCACTGAGGACAGACTCACAAACAGTCCTGCCTGCTGCAACATCAATTAAGACAGTTTTATTTCTTGCTCAGAGAGAAACTGGGCAGGATCCAGATCCATTTCATACCAGAAGAAGGGACACTGATGTCCACAGAATGAAAGTCCTACAGCAGGCTAATAAGTTCTCACCTTGGATTATTTCCTGTTTTGCTCCTCTCCAATTTTTCTGCCTTCAGAGTTTTAGAAGGCTGGAAGTGGCCAGCTGGCTACTACTAGCTGCCCTCTACAACAACTGCTTTTATTCACTTTGATTATCACCACCAGAACTTTAGATTGGAGAGGGGGAAGAGGGGGTTACTAATGACCACCATGGCTGTTCAAAAAAAACCCTTAAATGTTAAAAGCCAAACAACTCTCCTGCTGCTGTTGTGCACATGCTGGAAAAGCCTTCTCACATCAACTCTGTTTCCAGTTGGCACAATTTCATCATAAACTGAAACAGAACAGACTGGATGCTTACCAGACAGTGAGTTCCATACCACCTTTTGTGAGGGTTTTCATCCTCTATTTATGATCTTCCTGCCTAGGACTGGTTATGATAGACCAATACTTCAACTAGACACTTTGAACATTCACTTTGGTCTCCTGGTTATTACAAGCCAAATCAAACCACACCACCAATTTCACATTCACTAACTTGACTGAACTCATCTCCCATTCAGAGTTTAGAGTGAACAACAAAATTGAATCTGCTCTGAAATCTGCAAGTCATTACTGGTGGCAAACGCTGGGGAGACAAAGGACTGCCTAATGGCACTTACATGACTTGTAAAACTTCTTAGCTGCTTGTGAGTACTACACTAAGCTGAATTAAAAGCCATTTATGAGTGCCTGTTACAAAGCAGTTTAGCAAAGCAGACAGGGACTGTCTGGACAGAGGAATGTTTGTGTATTCAGAGAATTCCACCCTTTCACTTGAGGAAAAGATAAATGGTCAAAGCTCCAACTATTGCAGTTTAACATCACACCTGGCAAGGCAGAAGTATTCTAATGCAAAGGTTATTTAACATCTTCAAAGAATGCCAGGTTGGAAGGGATCCCAAAGATCACCTGCTCCAGCCTTTCTAGGTGATGGTGGAGTTGCAATGAGTTGCCCCAGCACTCTGGCAAGATGAGTCTTAAAACTGTCCAACGAAGGGACTGCTTCCCTTGGGAGGGACATTCCAGTGTCTGACTGTGCTCATGGAGAACCATTTTCTTAGGGAGTCCAATGGGAATGTCCCCAGCAATAACTTGCACCTACTAACCCTTCTCCAAGGCACTCCTTGTACAAAGGGAGTCTCCACCATCCTGGTAGCCACCCTTCATATACTGGGCCATGGCAATAAGGGCTCTGCTAAACCTTCTCCTCTGCAGGCTGAACAGTCTCAGCTCTCTCAGCCTTCCCTCACACAGCAGGGCTGCCAGGCCTCTGATCATTCTTATGGCTTTAAAGCCACAAGACAGGAGAAAAAAAAAACCACACACATCCTAGGTAAGGGACACTGAGGTGGGGATCTCTTAGCTACTCAGATGCTGAAGAACAGGAGACTAAACCAAGCAGTCACTAGCTAAGGAGTAAGTATGTAGTTATTTGTACACATTTGGCTTCACCAGAAACAGCACATGGGTTCTGGTATCTTTAAATTATCTAAAGGACATCTGGAGCCCTGAGTGTAAGCACCTGCACCACTTTATCTAAGCAGTAAGCCTGCCAATAAGACTCAGGTGCTTGCAGTTAAGCATTTCCAGACATGAACCTGTCAAAGCATGTCCTGAAGAACAGGTGATGCACAAAGCAAGAATAACAAATGATGCAAGTCTATCCACAGAGGGGCAGCTATGTTATTTTTAAGTCAGCACATGTCACCCTCCAGCCCTGGCAGTAATAAAACTCCTGTAAAAAACCTCCATGAATACCCTGAGACACACATGTCAAACACTTTCACAATTTACCCTCTTGGTTCACTGCTGGTGATGTTGGCAGCTCTGGCTGTCAGCCTTTAAAAAACAAAATGCAGCTGTTGCTTGACAATCTGAGTCATCTTCAGCATTATGAACATAGGACTGAAGTCCTGCTGTGGTATTAGAGCAAGCACCATACAGACACAGCAGCCTGACTGCATCTCCTGTCACCTAAAATAGCTCTTTCCAACTGACAAGGAGCATACTAAAACCACTTGCTCACTGTTTACTTGTGCTTTCATTAGGAATCTGCTTCACATTTGTTTAGCATCTGATTTAACACCACCAGGCAGGCACAGAAAGGAGACCTGAATGCAACTTTCTCTGGTCCCACTCCCTCGGCAGAGGTGCTCAGCATGCCCCCAAACAACAACAAAAGCCAATGTGCTTTGCTGTCCTCATGTCCTAGCTGCAGTATTACTTCAGAAGCCAAAAGATGACCTCTGTGGAACTGAAGTAACAGAACTGATTATGGTTTATCTGTACTGCAAGGCTCCCAAAGGCATTTGGTATTTACTTGAGCACCAAGTGACGCTTTGGGATCCGTGGGGCACTCAGGCACCTCCGTGGATAGTGCAGCATTCAGCTCTCCAAGAAAAGCATAGTCAGCTCCTACAGGAGCTCAAAGACCTCTTTCACACTCTTAAGCACCTTGCTCAGGATTAAAAACTAAGATAGAAAGGAAAAGAGCAGTCCCTTAAATCACTGCCTAATGTGTGGCAGCGTTACAAAAGCTCAAAGTCTCGACATAAAAATCCTGAGTGTGACAGAAATAAGGAACCAATGCTGAGCAGAACAAACTGTTGGTGAATGCAACAGCTACCATTTCACACAATGTAACTGAGAACTGAAGCTTACCTTGAATTCCTTCACCTTCTCCATGGTGATCAGGCGCCTTGATGTGTGGCTGGAAAGCATCTGCTCACAGTTGCTGATAAGTCTCAGGCAGGGGTGGCGAGGAATGATGTCTTCTGTGTATCTGGGAGAAATAAACATTCAGGAAGCTGTAAGCTCAGGAAGTCAGACACTTGCACCTGAAACAAAATTCACCCAGATTCCTCAGCAAATGGCTTTCACCAGGAAGCTGAATCCACATTTAAATCCCATTAAAGGGCATTGGGCTGTTGGTGCTGCGGAGATTTTCCATCACGTATTCCAATCATCTTGTGACATCAAATGCCACACTAAAGAGATCCCCCCACTAGGTGTTTTCTGTGTGTCCTGACATGACATTAATGTATGCACACAGCCCTGCCTTAATAGTTTCAAGCAGACAACATCTCAGCCAGTCAGGTGTTAGCAACTTGACCAAACAGAACTACGAGCTGGAAAAAATTAAATTGTTTTTCACAGTCAACATCTAAAAAAGCTGCAGGAAAGAGAGACTTCAGTGTGGCTCTTCAAATGGAGACCATTAAAATTCAATTCTACACTGTCACTGTGCTCTTGCAGCCCAGAAAACCAAGCAGACCCTGGGCTGCAGCAAGAGATGTGTGGGCAGCTGGGTGAGGGAAGTGATCCTCCCCCTCTACTCTGCACTGCTGAGACCCCACCTGGAGTACTGCATCCAGTTCTGGAGCCCCTGGGACAAGAGGGATGTGAAGGTGCTGGAAGGTGTCCAGAGGATGAGCAGAGGGCTGGAGCTGCTCTGCTCTGAGGAGAGACTGAGGGAGTTGGGGTTGTTCAGTCTGGAGAGGAGAAGGCTCCCAGGTGATCTTACTGTGACCTTTCAGTACCTGAGGGAAGCTGGGGAGGGACTTTCTAGGCTGTCAGACAGTGATAGGACTGGGGGGAATGGAGCAAAACTAGAAATGGAGAATCCAATTAATCCTCAACTGTTTGGTTGTTTGTTTGGTTTGGTTTTTTTTTTCAATTACATGAGATTTTTGATCCATCCAGCACCAAACTACCTCTTGCTCTTTCAAAGGTAGGCACTCAGCCACACCAACCTCAAAGTTTCTCTTCATAACCATCTAAAAGCTAAGCACAAAGGAATTAAAAGAATTCAGACTCAACAATGATTTCAGTGTCAGATTGGAAGAGTAAACTTTGGAGGGAGATGCTATCTTGCAGGGGGAGAGATCATATCACTGCTGCAAGTCCTGTCTGCTAGCATTAATGCAAATAGTTCTGCATTCTTTCAGGTAAAGCTCAGGACATTATCGAGTCAGAGGGACAGGAGCAGTGGTTTCAGCAGACATCCACCTCAGTCTTCTTTTGTTTTAAGGTCATAAAAACAAGGATCTCAAATAACACAGCAGCCTGATGGCAGGGGCTGCCAAAGGGATATTTAGTGACACAACATAGGATCACAGAATTGTTTTGGTTGGAGAAGACCCTGAAGATCATCCAGTGCAACCATTCTCTAGCTCTACCAAGGCTGGTGCTAAGCCATGCCCCTCAGCACCACATCTCTGCAGCTATGAGACACCTCCAGCAATGAAGATTCAAACACCTCCTTGGGCAGCCTGTGCTAATCTTTCAGAACCCTTTCAGCCAAGAATTTTCTTCCAACATACAACCTAAACCTCCCCTGGTGCAATCTGAGGCCATTTCCTCCTGTCTTATCACTTGTTACTAGGCAGAAGAGACCAACTCCTACCTCACTGCAACCTCCTTTCAGGGAGCTGTAGAGAGCAATGAGGTCTCCCCTCAGCATCCTCTTCTCCAGATTAAGCCACCCCAGCTCCCTCAGCTGCTCCTTCCCAGCCCTGTTCTCCAGACCCTTCACCAGCTTCATTGCCCTTCCCTGGGCCCACTTCAGCACCTCAATGCCCTTCTTGTAGTGAGGAGCCCAAAGCTGAACCCAGGGCTCAAGCTGTGCCCTCACCAGTGCTGAGTACAGAGCACAAGCACTTGCCTGGTCCTGCTGGTCACAATACTTTTGATCCAGGCCAGGATACTGAGCACATGCTGGCTCATTTTCCACTGGCTGTCAATCAACACCCACAGCTCATTTTCCACTGGGCAGCAATAGCACATTTCAGTAGACATTATCTTATCTTCCCCCAGCATACTTGCTCATCCATACAGCTGAAAATAAAATGACTACACTCATGCTGGGCACTAGCACAGTGCCTCCAGCATTTCAAGTCAAAATACTTTGTGCAAAGTCCCTTTCTCAAGAGGCAATCCAACTAGAGCTCAAGGGAGCTGACCTCCCCAAGACACCAGATGAAGCAGAACCAGAAGGTGCAGCTGATACTTATCTCAAGTCATAGAATGGTAAGGCTGGAAGGGACCTCAAGGATCATCTAGTTCCAACCCCCTGCCATAGTCAAACCCTCTGCACTGCTGTCCTGAGGTGGTGTGAAGTCAAACCCTCTGCACTGCTGTCCTGAGGAGGTGTGAAGCCAAACCCTCTGCACTGCTGTCCTGAGGAGGTGTGAAGCCAAACCCTCTGCACTGCTGTCCTGAGGAGGTGTGAAGCCAAACCCTCTGCACTGCTGTCCTGAGGAGGTGTGAAGTCAAACCCTCTGCACTGCTGTCCTGAGGAGGTGTGAAGTCAAACCCTCTGCACTGCTGTCCTGAGGAAATGTGAAGCCAAACCCTCTGCACTGCTGTCCTGAGGAAATGTGAAGCCAAACCCTCTGCACTGCTGTCCTGAGGAAATGTGAAGTCAAACCCCTGCACTGCTGTCCTGAGGAAATGTGTTCTCACCCCTGCTCAATGAGCAACCAAAGCACTCTGGTATGGTGACAAAGAGAATAAGCTCAGCAGGGGTCACTGATGTGGAAACCTAAGAATTCATCACCACTCAGGGTCTGCCAGGGTTAAGCATGGGGCCACCTTGAACCATGAGCTGTAATAGTGTCAGTGGCACTCACTGGTTGGTTGGTTAGTAGCCTGACAAGAAAAAAAAGCCTAAGATACCAATTCTATTCTTGAAAACAAAAAAAAGGCAAACTACAAAGTGCACTTTTCAGTTACAGAAGCATGGCACAGAAAGGGCTCCTTTTGACTGCCACATTTTCAGGACAGTGTCAAGAAGAAGGGGCCAGGCTCTTTTGGGTGGTGCCCAGTGACAGGACAAGGAACAGTAATAGGTACAAGCCAGAGCACAGGAGCTTCCAGCTCAACAAGAGCAGACCCTTCTTCATGGGGAGGGTGCTGGAGCCTGGAGCAGGCTGCCCAGAGAGGTTGTGGAGCCTCCTTCTCTGGAGACTTTCAAAACCCATCTGGATGTGTTCCTGTGTGACCTGCCCTGGGTGATCCTGCTTTTGGTAGAGGGGGACTCAATTTCTGGAGGTCCTTTCCAACCCCTAACATTCTGTGATTCTGTGACCAGTTTAGTTTGACTGTACAAAGAAACTTGTGGCACTGCAGAAGTTACCTTCAGAGCACATCTACAGCTGGAAGAGCCTTGAAAACAGTTACTGCACACCAACTGCCCACTTCTCTGTGGAACAGATTTGGAACAAAACCCAAAGCCAAGCCCAAGCCACCAAAAA
>VWYK01019765.1:11392-35775 GCA_013399775.1 Semnornis frantzii | reverse complement strand
AGGAGCCCGACCCGCGCCCCGGCGAGTGCGGCACTACCTGTGCCCTCGCCCCGGCACCCGCGGTTACTGCCTCTCCCCGCTACGCCTTAGAAGGGTCCCGACTCGCACCCCCACCCCAGGAAGCGCTTTCCCTCCCGGCTGCATCCCGCGGCTCTTCTCAAGGGTTTGCCTCTCTTCTCCTTCCCGGAGACCCTCTGATTGCCCCCCCGCCCCATCTTTGTCCTTCAGAAACACCCCGAGGAACACTCCCCATGCCCACTCTCCCGCAAAGAGGTACCCATTTCCGTCCCTCGGTTATGCCTGGCACCCTCGGGAGACACACCGCCGCCAATGTCACCACCATTCCCCGTGTCCCCACTACGCCTCTCCTGCCCAAGAACTGGTCCCAGGTGCTCCTCGTGGCACCCAAGCCCAGCTTCCCAGCGACAGAGCAGTCCGAGACGCCCGCACGCCTGCTGAGGTCCATGATGCTCCAGCCCTGCCCTCCCTGCCGGTTTGTCGTTCTTCAGCCCGGGGTGCTCTGCTTCCTCGCTGCCGGGCAGAACATGTGCAGCGTGCCTTTCTGAGCTGCTGCCTCTTCTTGCTAACTGGTGGAGCTGCACCTCTGGGTTACATCTGGGGTTTAGTGTTGTTTGTTTTTTCATTTGGGCCCAGAAACCTGGAGGCGCTGCTAGGTACCTCCTGGCATTTGTATAAATCTCCATAAAATAAATAAGTCCGGATGAAGCATTCATTTGGAGGGGAGAGGTCTGGCTGATTAAGCAGACCTTTAATGTGTCAGTGGGAGGAGGGATTAAGAGCAGAAAAATGAGGCTCCCACTTAAATTCTCTCAGTATTATTTACACCTGTAATAAAATCTGGTTAAGCTGCTTGCGCCTTTAGCAAAAATGCATCATCTATTAATGAATTGTTTGTAAAGCACTTTTAAAATGTTTGTAAAGCCCCAGTTAAGCAATCCCTTGCAGTGTCTGTGTGGTGTGTGGCATCTACATGTGCTTCTGACTGTGCCCATCACCAGGAGTCATGACTGCATGTGCACCTCAGGGCCCTTGCTTCTCCATGAGGTCTCTCGGCTGCACAACTGGACTATGACTAAGACTAGGAGACTGAGGCAGCACTGAATAATAGCTCTGTTCTGGGCAGGAGACTGTAAGTGACAGCAAAATACATGCTACAAAGTTCCCTGTGCTCAGTTACGTGGGTTTCCCTTCTGCGGTTCCATTCCCATCAGGTGTTCCTTACCTTGGAGATGCAGTAAATGTGTGTGCGAGCTGTGTGTGACATTGCAGGGACTGGTGGGCTTTAAGTGTGCTTTCGTCCAGCAAGATGGATAGCATTTTAACTGAGGTTTCATGAGCAGAGGTATTTACACAGCTCTCTTCACCATAATACTTTACAGGAATCTCAAATAAACAGTGCCTCTAACCTCCCAAAATCCTTGTGAGGCAGACACGTAATATTATCTTAACTTGTTAAACACGCGGGCAGACAGTGCTGCAGTTCCAAGGTCAGGCAAGGAGCCTGCGATGGAGTCGGTACTCAGCCATATCTTGCAAGGCCCATATTTACTCGCAGGCACTGGCATCTGTGACCAACAGCGGTCACTGGCCAGGGGAGTGGATGATAGTGCTGTGAATGCATGCCCTGCACTGTTATGTTTGCTGAGCTGTGCCCAGCCCTGCTGAGGGCTACCACCTATGCCAGAGAAGCACAAGCAGTGGTGTTGGGCACTCTCCATGAAGTCAAACACCCAAGAGCAGGAGACATAGAAGTTTTAGAGTTGGTTTTCTTCATCCAAATTGTGCAGGAAGGAAGGCTAGAAGGAGGATCATGGTGACCTTAAAAACTATGAATCTTTGTCTTAGCATATGAAAATTCTTTTTTCATTTGCAGTCTCCTGCTGCAGTTAGACCCCGAAGCAGAGTTTGCTGCTGTCAAAGCATAGGACCTTTGCCCAACTCTCATGAAAAAAGTCATTCTTGCACATTCAGAAATGAGACAGCAAAGCTTTCTGCCTGTGGACCTGGTCCTTGGACTTAGTAAAAGGGCAGGGGGACATTTTCAAGCTACAGCTGACACGAGTACCCTTTTAGAAGAACTCACTCCCCCTACGCCCCCAAGCTCTCCTACTGTTATTGCCTTTTCTTTGAGAACATAAAATAAATATTAGAAAGTGCTACACTGCTGTGTTTGCTTTGGAAAGTCTTTAGGTAACTAGAATTAGTTTTCAAAACAAGAGCACTGGGAGAGGAGGTGGCAAATCATAGGAGAGGCTGGAATGGGAAAAAAATGGCAATTATCCTGCTTTGAACCTTAGGCGTATATTGACAGCAATTGAATGTCACCATGATAAGCATGTACAGAAGAGTTTCTTTAAACAGATCAAAGTAAGAAACCTCTGGGGGGAGAGCGGCTTCATAGGTTCCTGGATTCCCGAATCTGGCACAGGACAAGCCATCTTCCTTCCTCGATCATTGCATCTTTTTTTTCCCAATAAATCTGACTTTGAGGTTATTTTTATTAAAGGATCAGCAGCCACCTTGATAATTACTACTTATTGTGAATGCCAATAATTACAGTTGGTTTCTACTCTGAGTTATCTTCATCTTCCAGTCACTGACTTTTGCTCTATGTTTGCTGGCCAGGTTGAGAAGTCATTACCGAGATTGTCCCTGCAGGTAATGTCAGGCTGTGATTAAGTCACCCTTTGACCTTTTTGTAGTAAGCAGAATAGGTTTCACTTCCTGAGTTTCTCACTGTAAGGCCTCTTTTCCAATTCTTTAATTATCCTTTTGATTTTAAAGGAGCAAGATTTGAGCCTGCTGTTTGAAAAGCACTTTCAACCCAAACAATGCTTTACAGTCTTAATGGATATGTCTGAATTAGTAGCCTAATCACCCTTGGTCCCTCCAGAGTCAGCTAGAATAGGTAAACACTTATAAAAGACAATTCACAATAAGAACTATATAGATATAAAAAACTATTAAGTTTTTGTTATTGCTATCCCCCCATTCTGTTTATATGTGTTTTGGTTATTTTTTGTTTGGTTTGGAATTTTTTTTGTTTGTTTTGTTTTAGCGTTGTTTTTTTTCCCCCTCTTTATTAAAGTAATGGGCATATTTTTACATTACAAGAAGAAATAATGTTTACCAGCACCTATTAGAAGTCTTCCATTGTCTTGCAAGGTATCTGAGAAGGTTCATAACTCATCTCTGAACATTTTCAGTGCATCAACATTTGCTTGAACTGCAGTATCATGGTTCACATTTCCTGTAGGAGTGCAGCTCATACTGAATCTGTAGGTAAAATACCCTCTCGATTCCTACACAAGATCACCCTGCTTTGACGTCAAGAACACAACCTACTCTACAGCATCATGCTGAGAACCAAAGCTGGTGACCTGTGGGCAGACCTAAGAAACCTTGGGCATCCTGGTTGATTGTTTTTAAAGGGTGTGTACCATGTTAGGATGTGACTATTTTAACCAAATACAGAAGTCAGCTTCTGGTCAGATGAATTTTATTCTAAAAAATGCTTTTATTTCTCACTTGACTGTAGAGGGAATCTGGGATGAGTAAGCCTGAGGTGAAAACTCCCCAGGAGATGTCTAGTACTGGGTAAGAGGAATTCTCACCTTCCTGTCAGTCTGCTAAACCTTAGTGACTTAGAGGAGGTATTTCCGTCCGAGAAGTTCTTTTAGGGCTCTTGGATACACCTTACCTATACATGCAGAGTACTTAAAATGTGTAACTTCTAGAGGCGTTTTGGGAGATGGGAACAGTAAGGCTGCATTAATCACTGTTACCATGCAGCTCATTTCATCTGCACTTCTGAATGAACACCAAAAAGACCTCCTGGATGCCTATCACCTGCTTTGCTTGCTGACAACTTCACAATTCCCACTCAGCAGCACACCAGCACCAGGGGTGACGTTCTCTTGCTCTCAGCTTACACAAGACACTATTGTCTTTGACCACTTCTCCATCAATTTCTTGGATTTGCTTATTTTATCAAATTCCAGCAAATTCTCTTGGATTTACATTCATTCAAAGCAACATCTCCTTTCTTCATGCTTTATTTAAACTTTATGAACTTGATGCTTATTTTTATTTTGCTGAAGAGGTTTTTTCTTTTTTTTTTTCTGTCTCTAAAGTTAGATGATTTTTTAAATCATGACAGATCACTTTCTCTCAATGATGGGCATCTAGTAATATAGTTAACATTGATTCCTAATTACTATTGACATGCCTAACATAAGTTCTCTCCCCTGCTTACTTCTGTGCGTTGTGAGGCTGACCCTTTTAAAGCAGGAAGTAAACCTATTCCCTGATTTGCATTCACTCTGCTGTATTTATCCCTTATAATCAGCTTTTCGACTCCACTAACAGTCAGACAAGAAATTGTTTGCCATGACACTTCCAAGGACTGTGGCTCTACTGGACCTCAGGAAACAAAACAGGGCAGTGAGCTGCACATATACTCACACCTATATACATGCACATAAGCAAATATATACACACCTCTGTTTTTTTATATATGAAATATTCACATGTAGTAGCAGTGCACAGAGTGGCACTGTTTCAGTGACACCTAATCAATCAACATCAATCTCAGTGAGACACAATCTATCCTGGACCTTAAAGAAGAGGACATAGTATGTGCAAATGTACCTGCTGCAGTGCACTGCAGCATCCTTCTGGGCCTGATTCTGTGGGATTTGGCTCACAGTGTTCCCAGGATCATCTGTTTAGGTTTTTAGCTTTTGTATCTTCACGTGAGCCAGCTCATTTGGCCAAGGGAAACCCAGACAGTACTGGCAATGGAGTCTAGAGGGCAGGTCTCCTGACACTGTTAATCTCTGTTACCATGCAGACATGCCTGTAATTTAATGTACTGTGGTGCAGTTAAGCTGTGACATGTTGGTCCTGTATCTGGATTCACATGTGTAATTCCTCACATGCCAACATGGGTCAATAGTTGCTCTGTGACCCCTGAAAGTCAATAGCTTGCTCTGTGCAGAATTTGGTTTTACAGCATTGTAAACAGGAAATTTCAGTGCTACTTAATATGCAACATTCTGAGAAATCCTTTGCATTGAGATAGTATTAAAAAGTTTCACAGGGCAAGAAGATTGTTCAGATCCTGTGTGGTTAGAAATCCAACAGGCACAGATGAACCACACTGGGTATCGGTGGGGCACTGAAAGCAAGGCTGCCCATAACTTCCACAGGGTGAGAGGTATTCATANATTACCTCTTGTCCCGTCACTGGGGAATACTGACAAAAATCACTTCTAGGTGTCAGAGTTTTTTTGCACAAGTATTTACCTTTCTAGGCTTAAGAATAGCTTTTATTTTCATTCATTTTATTTTCCAAAGCCTATTTCCTCAACTAGTTCAGAGCCTGATCTTTCTCCGCAGCCAGATTAGCAAAACAGACAAGAAGTCATGTAGCGAAGTCATTAGTAGGATTTAGTGAGACAAAAAAACCCCAAACATTCGCTGAATGATTTTTGCAGAATGCAGCTACATTGTACTAAACATTGTACTAAAATAAAACCCCTCCAACACAACCAGCCCTCCTCCCTTGCCTGAGTTCACCAGACTTCTCAGGGAAGCTCTGCTGCAGAGATCTGGCATGGCCAATTTCACAAAAATCACTTTGTTTGGGGGAAAATTAATGGACTGCTTTGAAAATCAGACCCACAGTGAAGGCAAAATTCAGCCTGAGCTTCATAGTCAGTGCTTCTGCCCCCCAAAATGACTTTCAGTTTCAACTGCAATTCATCATCACTCCTGTAATACTTAGAGATTCACATTTTGGCTCGAAATTTCCCACACTTGACCTTCACCCAAGGGATTTTTTTTCCTCTGGAAAATGATGAGCAGCTTTCTTCTCAGAAAACTGGTCAGAGGCTCTCCTCATTTTTTTTTTTCTTTTCCAGCTCAGATAACTCCAAAACAACTTGGTTTTATAACTGCAGCTTTGGCATGTGCAGAGCACAGTGCTGAGGAGGAATGCACTCTTTGTCTCATTTGAAAAAATTAAATTTCGCAATAGCAAAGTAGCCTGAAAGGTTGGGAAATTGGAGACCAATCATTAGTAAAGCGCCATTTAGCTGTGTAAAAATGGCAGGCTGAGCTCTCTGTCTCTGAGAGGTCATGAGCCTTGTTTTATAAATATGTCCTAGCTTCCTTTTTGCAGAGTCATTCTTCTCACTACATCTTTCTGTGTCCTCTTTTGTTTTAACTCTATGGCAGCATCCGAGGTGATTTCCTATGTGTTTGCCCTCCATAAGGATCACTGTACTTGGCTTTGGGTGGCATTTGGCGTGTTCTGTAAAGCAAACTTCACTGCACATGATTTAAGAGGGACTCTCTGCCTTGCATGGCATGCTGAATTAAATGACTGCTTCTGCCTGACAGACCTGGTGGCCTTCTATGAGCAGGCCACATCAATAGTTGAGGGGAGAGCAAATGATGGCATTTACCTGGCCCTGAGCAAAGCCTTTGGCACTGTCCTGCAGCACATCCTGCTCTCCAAGCTGGTGAGATATGGGTTTGATGGGTAGACCACTGGATGGAGAAAGAACTGGCTTGATGGTTGCACCCAAAGAGTGGTTGCCTATGGGTCCATGTCCAAGTGGAGGCAGTGACAAGCAGAGTCCCTCAGCGATCAGTCCTGGGACCAGTCTTGTTCAAAATCTGTGTCAGTGCCATGGACAGAGGCACTGAGTGCAGCCTCAGCAAGTTTGCTGACCACACCAAGCTGACAGGCTGACAGGCTGGAGGGAAGGGATGGCATCCAGAGGCACCTGAACGGGAGGAGAGGTAGGGACAAACCAACCTCATGAGGTTCAAGAAGACCAAGCAGCCCTAAGGAACAGGACCTGCGGGTCTGGGGTGATGAAAAGTTCAACATGAGCCTGCAGTGTGAGTGCAGCCCAGACAGCAACCAAGTGCTGGGCTGCAGCAAGGCAGTGTGGGCAGCAGGGCAAAGGAGGGGATTCTGCCCCTTTGCTCTGCTCTCCTCAGACCCCGCCTGGAGTCCTGTGTGCAGTTCTGGAGCCCCTGGCAAGAGAAGGACATGGAAGTGTTGGAGTGGGTCCAGAGGAGGCCACAAAGATGCTCAGAGGGCTGCAGCAGCATTGCTATAAGGACAGGCTACAAGAGTTGGGGCTCTGCAGCCTGGAGAAGAGAAAGCCTGAGGAGAGGGACTTGGGGGTGCTGGTGGACAAGAAGTTCAACAGGGGCAAGCAGTGTGCACTTGCAGCCCAGAAAGCCAACCAGAGCCTGGGCTGCATCAGGAGAAATGTGGCCAGCAGGGCCAGGGAGGTGATTCTGCCCCTCTGCTCCACTCTGGTGAGACTCCACTTGGAGTACTGCATCCAGTTTTGGAGCCCCTGGGACAAGAGGGATGCGGAGATACTGGAGTGTGTCCAGAGAAGGGCCATGAGGATGCTCAGAGGGCTGGAGCGGCTCTGCTGTGGGGACAGAGTTGGGGCTGTTCAGTCTGGAGAAGAGGAGGCTCCCAGGAGACCTTCTTGTGGCCTTCCAGGATCTGAAGGGGGCTACAAAAAAGCTGGGGAATGACTTTTTAGGCTCTCAGGTAGTGACAGGACTGGGGGGAATGGAGCAAGGATGGAGGTGGGGAGATTCAGCCTGGAGGTGAGGAAGAAGTTGTTCAGCATGAGAGTGGTGAGACCCTGGCATGGGTTGCCCAGGGAGGTGGTTGAGGCCTCATCCCTGGAGGTGTTTAAGGCCAGGCTGGATGAGGCTCTGGGCAGCCTGATCTAGGGTAGGGTGTCCCTGCCCATGGCATGGGGGTTGGAACTGGATGCTCCTTGTGGTCCCTTCCAACCCTGACTGATTCTGTGATTCTATGATTCCTCACTCACTCAGATTGCACCCAGTCCTGCTCTTCACATCCAGCTGTCACCCATGTCACACAAGCCTGCTGAAGAGCATAGGGAACAAATATTTTGAAACCATCCTACAGTCCTTTCTTCTCAAATGTATTTCCTAAGAAGTAAACACTAAGTTTTGAAACATTTACATTAATGAATTTATTACCCAAGCTTGTAAACATGAAAATCAATTTGATGAATTTACTTATTTATTGTAAAGCTTTGGAAATTAAGTTAAGCTGAGATACAAGTCCCTCAAAATAGGAGCTGAGAAGGGGAACTGCAGATAAGCTTCAGCTGGTCTGTGCAGCGATACTACAACAAGCTGGTTTAATCAATCAGTTATTGAAGGCTTAAGGTTGTTCTGTGTCATTGGAGCAGCACAGAGCTGCCATGTGTGCTGATGAATCTGGCCACAAATCTTAAACTGCACTATTTTCCCATTAAAAGTCCATGCGAGCCGATACGCTGTGTTTAATTACATAACAGTGAGTATTGACTTGCAGGGCAGGGCTGGAAAAAACCCTGCTTTGTACTGTGGCAGGCAGGCGATGGGGTCGCTCTCCTGGGAAAGGAATCTGACATCTGCCAGGAGCTGAGGTCTGCTGCATTCACACTGCCTCTGCAGCGTCTGTGAATACACAAAGGGAGTGCAACGCTGAAACCTGTCTCCTTGCTGTTAAGGGCATTGACATGACTCTCCCAAGGAGGTGCTTCATGTGGCAGTAAAGTGACTTTAAGTTATGCACACAACTGCCTTCAGGTCCTCATGGAATCAGAGAGAAGTTTAAATAGGCAGCAACTCTTGACTCCCGCAGTTGTAGCTGGAGAGGTCTGCTCACAGTGGCACTGCTCTTACAGTGGCACTGCTCATTGCTTTGCAGGCCTCTTAAACTATGGTCACTGAGTGATCATTATTTCCACATTTCACTGTTCTCTGCAATTCCTTTAATCTTTGTGATTTGTTAATGGTTGTTTTCTCTTTAAACGATCACAGTATGCACCTGGTTTGGGAGCTGGTATAACTATTTCATTTAAGGAGGTGAGGTTTTGCTGATGTATTTATAGACACATCGTGGATGTAATTGCAAAAGATGTCTGTTTCATTCTGCTCCCTTTTCCGATGTAGTTTAATTTCCCTCTCTCTATACATAGACACAGCTGCTCCTCTATAAACATCTGCATACGAGATTCACAGTTTCCCTTTTTCTTCATTGATCCCTCTATAGTTAAGGTAATGCTAAATTCATATGAGGACAAACACATAAGCTTCCTGACAGCCAGTGAGAAGGACTGGTTTGGCAAGTCTTTGGCAAACAGGTTTCTTAATTTCTGTCCAAGCTGGCAAATTCATCATATGGATTACTGTTACACAGGCTAAGGGGCTAACTAAAAATAACGTCACTGCCTTTTGTTCAGGAGGCTTTGCTGTCAGTTCATTCTTGTGTTCCTCGCCTGCATACAGGTGGTTACCTGGGGTGCAACCCACCTGACCCTATGTGCATCTATGCTCTTCCTCTGACTCCCTGGCAGGGTAGATCCAGGTACTAAGGGTTGGAAAACTAGCAAAATAAAATAAATAGTCCTGTGCTGAGAAGGTAGGGTGGAGTGACTGCAAAAGAAAGCAGATCAGCTTAGACTGGCTTCCACTGTCAAGGCACCACACCCTTGTTCTTTTTTATTGTGCCATTCGCAATGGTATTTTAGCACTTCTCTGAGGGTTTGTTATCAATGGAACCAGTGCAGAACTTTGTTTTTGTTATTGCTGGATCAAGCATTGGAGTATCTACTGATCTTTCATCCTTGAGTAGTGTAATTTTTACTTGGAGGCAGACAATTCATCTACTTCCCCATAAACATAGAATCGCAGAACCATAGAATCAGTCAGGGTTGGAAGGGACCACAAGGATCATCCAGTTCCACCCCCACTGCCATGGGCAGGGACACCCTACCCTAGATCAGGCTATAGATGAATTTAGAAAATAACAAGAGTTTATGTGAATTCTGTTTTTCTCAGGCATTTTTATTCCTCAGAGAGGCTTCTACAAGGCCAAATTACCATGAAAACCAGATTACCATGATATTTCAGTTCCTCATGTCATTCATTATTGTTGACACTATACATGCATCCTTGGGGAACTATGAAAAACACAAAAAGAAAACTCAAAAAAAATGTGAAACAAAAACATAAGAAAGCTGGCACGTAACCCAGCTACTCCCTGAGCAACATGAAGACCAATTATTCCCCAAACAAGCGAATTTCGGGGCACGGTCTGAAGTGCCCTGTCTGAAGACAGTACCATTCTGTCTGAAGAGGTAACATTATGGCATCAAATCATTCCAGCTACATGAAGGAAGCAGTTGCCCTGAATGCAAAGTGCAAAGCAGTGAGGAGTCAGGCTCTCAGCTTCAGACAGAAGTCGCTGTAGCTGTCCTCCTGGGGCAGCTGATTCCTGAGGCTAAGACCTGGACTGACCTCTCATTTTAATCTTGCAGGAAAGGCCCTCAAGGGTGAACTCAGCCAGCAGACCAAGACAGTTGTGGTGGAAGACAACCACTGAGAAGGGCAGCGATGCTCTCTGCACTGCCCCAAATCTTGTCTCTCCTTCCTGCACATCTAGGGCACATGTGTAGTCAAGGGTGTTCTTGCATAGGTTTTGCCATTGCTAAGTCACTCGGCCAATGAATCCTCTGCAGTCAAACAGACAGGGAAGGCACTTGAGAGTCCAGATCGGAGGTGCTGTGGCTGTACCGAAGATGCTCCGCTATTCCTTGACTGTCAAAGGAGCTGAGGATGTCTATCATTCCTCAGCTGCTCCAGGTAGCTGGATAAAGTGAAGAACTAAGACAGGCTGAAGTGTAATAAGAGGCTGGGGTTCCAGGAAGAATTTATGCAATAACCTCTGGGCAACAGTGCACAACTGAAGGATAAATATTCTTGATTTCAGCCTGACCAGGAGATCATTTGAACACCTTAATTGCAGGACTCGCACATGCCAAGCCATGCCAGACTCTGAATGATGAAAGGATGAACTGGTTCCAAGAACACAATTTCAGTGAGCACAAAGACAGCACTTCAGATTGTTAAATAGACACGTGGGAAAGGAAGATTTGCAAAAGTCCTTCTAGGAAGTGGTACTGCTAAAAGATGGCCTTTCATGTAGCACAGACTGAGATGCTGGATGGTAGGTGTCATTTGTTTTGAGACAATTAACTTCTAGTAAGCTGTACTGTAAACTTTGTATGTATTTTTTTTAAAAAAAAAATTTAAAATCATCAATAATTGTAGCTCCTCCATACAGTGGCAAAGGCTGTATATTCTTTCAGTCTTTGCTTCAGTATCCATCCAAAAATAAGCTTTTCTCCACTAATTTTACATAAAATCTTTCTAAGCAGATGGATGCAGTCCAGTGAGTGTTGGGAGGAGGTATAATTTCATGCACACATTGTGATTTCACAGAGATTACTAAAGTTCTGGTATGAGGGAACTGATTTGAAAGATATCATTTGGGATAATGTGGCGCTGAGACATGAAATGCACACAGACTTCAGGTTATTAACCACCCTTGGTGCTTGTTTTTAGGGACAGGATATTATCCCGGCCAGGGGCTTTTGACCAAAGAGATCTCTATAAAACATTATTGCTACGCCTCTTCGCCAAAACAAATCAAGCAAAATTGTTTTATTTTCTATGCATAGAAGGAAGGTGCTTTCCTGATGTGGGAGCAGAGTGTAAAACAATGTCATGTCTGACCAGTTAGTTACCTTATCTCCATGCAGAGGCGCATTGAGCTTCAGCCAATGCAGTAAGTTCTCTGCTCCCGGTCTTCAAAATCTTCCAATGCTTACTCCACTATATGAATATCAGAAGAAGCCTCCTTACAATGACATATATCAGGCTGCAAAATGCCCTCTCCCATGGAGTAGTGAAACCCCTATAAACAACAGTAATTCTTAGCAGGATGTGCACAAAGCTGGAAAAATACTAAAGGACCTGCAAAATATGTCATTGAGATGTCACTGTTACTCAGACACAAGGATGGGAATTTGGGCTTAGGGCCCGAAGAGGAAACCCACCTATTGCTAATGAAACTTTTTTGTCCGAGTTCATCTCTTCTGACTGGGTACTCACATACCAAGATAACCCCATGGCATGCACTTACAACTAGATAAAACATGGAGAACTAGAGAAAACATGGAGACAACAATGGGAGGACCAAAGAAATAGCCCATTACTTAGTTTTTTAGACCTACAGAATTAGGTGTCAAACTTGCACTGAAAACCAACAGGACCCAAGCATCTAACTCCCACAGAGTTCTCTGAAAACACTGACCTTGAAATGTTGGATCTTTCTTTCAGCCACACCAGCAGTAGTATGAGGGAAGTCTCTGAAGGAGACGTCTGAAAATGAGGTCAGAACTCAACCATAACGGACTGACAGAATCACCTGGGGCATGCAGAGCTGTGCCCAGTGATGAGTACACCACTGATCTATTTTTGTGTTTGTTACTGTTTTTTTCCCCTGTGTGTTGGTTTTGGTTTATTTGCTGCTTTGGTTTTGGTTTGTATTTAAGTGTGGTTTACTTTCATTTGCTAGTTCTCAGTCTATCTGCAGAGAACAAAAGAATGCACTATGTAGAACAGTAGAATAATAGTGTTTATTTTCACAAGTTTGGACTGATCAAATAACTCACAAGTTCCAAAGTGGAACCATGCCTGAGGTGGGTTAGGTCATCTGGAGTGTGGGGAAACAAACAGAAATATCCCATTCTTCACTATTGCTTATTCTGTTTCTGCCACTTGGGAGTTTTAACAATACCACATATATAAAACATTTGTTCTTGCTTTCTGCACTATGCAGAGTTTTCTCAAGGCTCTTTGGTGCTTTTATTTTTATTTTTTATTTATTTTTTTCCCTTGGGACACTGCAATGTTGCCATGCTTTGCTGACTTTCTCAACTGATTTATCAGAAACCTAAGAAATGGCCCCTAGGAATGAGCCAGGGGTTCTGAAAAGGAGGTTTTGTTCTCGGAATGCTTGTTTTAAAGTGGCTCTTTTAAGAGTTTTGAATAGTTTGCCTCATCTTCTTTCTTTGTCTTTTTCATGTAGTTTCAAAATTCAGCCTAGTAGAAAGAAAGCCAAGGAGACAGTCTGTTGTTACTATTAGCATTTTTTCAGTCCCATCAAATCCACAACTGATTTCTAGGCTGCTTCAGTTGTCAGGAGGTGGAAATGTGGATCTCTAAAGCCACATCCACTTACCTAAACCCATATTTCAAAAGCTAATAGTAGTGTTGGGTTTTTTATTTGCAAGTTGAAATTCTTTCAAGACACCTTGCAGAGAAGGGTGGCTGCTCTCTTCAAAGAGCCTCTTCCAAGCTGTTCACCCTGCTCACAGCTTTGGATGCTCATGGTCCTGCCGAAGGGTCCAGAATTGCAGGATGCCCTAAAATCACTGCCGGTCTTCTTGAAAAGATAAGCCTCCGAACCAGTGGTTCAGCAGCTGCTACTCAAACCTATTGAATTCTGCTGCTGTGGCAGCCAAGAACTGGCAGCAGGAATGACCAGACTCACTGAAATTTGCTGTTCATTACTCCACTGGAAAAAAAATAAGGCTTAAATCCGAAGCCTCGTCAAAAGCGCTCAGCTCCCAGAAGTTATTGCTACTTCTGAAAGGAGCTGTTGGGTGCTTGGTTGCTTTAAAATAGTATTTCTACTGGTGGCCTTGGCAGCTCAACTTAATGGACTGATGGTTTTATAACAGAAACTTAAAGTACTTAAAGTGGGAATTTCAGAGGAAAAAGGGATTATTATGTGTCTTTTGTTAAATTCAGTGGCAGGACAAGGTGGTAAGAGTTTTAAACTGCAAGAGGGTAGATTTAGATTAGACATAAGGAAGGAGGGTGGCGAGGCACTGGAACATATTGTCCAGAGGATCTATGGATGCCCCAGCCCTGAAAGTGTTAAATGCCTTGGTGGATGGGACTTTAAGCAATCTGGCCTAACGGAAGGTGCCCCTGCCAATAGCCTGGGGGGTGGAACTAGATGATCTTTAAGGACTCTTCCAACCCAAAACATTCTGTGATCCTATGTGGTTCATGAAGCTGTTTGTGACTTTGAAAAAAAATGCTTCTGTTTTACACAGAAATAATATTCCCCTAATGACCAATTCAAAATAAGATGGAAACGAGTGGACAGGAAAAGAGTTTTGGGAGTGGAGATCCCTCTACTACTGCCCTCGGAGTCCCGTGTGTGGAGCAGTATGCGAGCCCAGCTCGCTGCCACCCTTCCCACTCACAGCCACAGCAGAGCCCCACCCGCACGTTTGAGGGCTGCTGCCCCCGCTGGTACGCAGGAATGAAGAATGTGAAGTTACCTGGGACAGGCCCTTCTTGACGGCTGGATTTGATAAAAGTCGAGAAGGGAGGATAGCCGAGCAAGGGCATGAGCTCCAGAGTGTGAGCAGACATACATTTTGGTGGCACACAGTTTTTGCACCAGAAAAGATTTTATTCCATCTGGGTGGTGTAAAGGCGATTAGAGAGGCTTCAGTCAAGCAGGGAAAGGGGAACCCAAGGGTGGGGGCAGGCTAAGGTACCCAGATGTCACAAGTAGTGGCTTTGCATTGTTTCTAGAACTATGGAAAGTACTTTCCTGGAAAGCAGGGGAGCAGCAGAGAAGCAGCAGGGCCACAGCCACCATTTTTGGGATGTGGTCCACATTCACTGCCTCTCACTCCTTTTCCGGTGAGCCCAGTGGCTTACTTTAGCCTTTAGCAAGCAATTCTGTCACCTGATTTAGAAAGGGAAATCACTGCCTCCAGGAACAGCAGCACCATAAGCTAAATACAGCTGAGGTACAACTCTGCTGCCAGCAGTAGCATGACTATGGCTTGGTGGTCTCCTTGTTCGGTCTGCAGGAGCAGTGTGGGGAGCACAATAGGTTTGTTCTCTTGATGCAACCCTTGGTAGCTCTGTAAGGAAGACAGCCACATTCATGTTTGGAAAAACTCCAGATTTGTGTAAACTGGAGGATATTATTGTGTGTATTAAAATGTTCACAGGGTATTATCCCACAGCCCAACTCTTATTTGTTTTGGAAAGGATTACATCTGGAAAATGGGAAAACTTCCAGTTAATTCCTTTACCTTGAACTATCAGCAAACACAAGGGTATTTTGAGATCACTCCCTGCTAAAAAATGAACAAGTAGCATTCACAGCTGCAAGCCAGAAGAGAATCATTCTTCCAAACAGACAAAATGAGTTGAGTTTAAAGTGTGAGTAGTTTCAGAGACAAGGGCAAGCAGCAGTTCTTGAAGAGTCCTTTCCTGGGAGGAAAGTAAAGCCAGTTCAATTAATAGCCAATCACACTCCCATTCCAGGCAGTCATTTCATGCATTACTGACACATGTTACAAGCTACAGAAGTAATTAAGTGTTGCAGCCACCAGTTGTCCCAGCTTTTACAAGAAAACAGATACATATCCCTAGATGTATCACTGACGGCATGAGACTCCAGCCCTCTTCTGAAATTTGTTTTCTGTTTTTTTTTTTTCCTTCCCCCCCCCCCCAAGATGTCCATATTCTGACAGATTCCTTGAGAAGAGACAGTGCAGCAGCACCTCCAAAGTCCTGTGAAGTCTGCTGAAGGCAGCATGTATCAGCATGTACTTGTTACCTCCACTGACCTGAGCAGGATGAACTGGATCTCTAGCTTTTCTAGCAGTACAATATTTCTCAGTCTCTATTTCATAAACTATTTGATGGAGGTGGGAGACAATTTCAGATGGCAGGAGAAGAAAAATGAGAGTGGAAGAACAGGAGAAGAAGGGAAATGAGAAAAAAAAGCCACCCCAACACCTTTTTTTGGAAACAACAATTCTTATCAGTTGAGAGTAACTAATTCTAGAAGTGAAGTTAAGGCTCTGAGAGATGCTTGAGCAGCAGGGAAAAGCTGGATCACCTGTCCCAAGGGGGAAAACAAATACACAGCAAAAAGCCCCCCAAAAAACAGAGCTGGAAACAAGCATGAGGAGAGGGCAAATAGCGCATTTCTTCTAAGTTAAAATGTTTCCAGATTGTTTGATATTTAAAAATGTTTAGGACGACTTCCCAGATCCCAGTGCACTTGGAAGGCAAAGCCTCTTGCAATGTGAAGCTCCCCATTTGGCTTCTTGCCTTTTTTTCCCCCTCCTGTCTGATTTTGCTTCATTAAATGCTGCACCTGGGATTCCCAGATAAACCACATCACAACACAGATACCTGCTCACTAGGAAGACAGGACCTCTGGCCACTCTCATGGGCTGAGATCCTAGAGTAAGTTACTTGGAGACACCTGATTTGTCCCATGGTGAAGGTATCGGCAGAGAATGTTGTTAGACTGTGAGACCCACTGAAACCTGGAAAGCCAGGCACTACTGTTCTTCATTCATGCACTGCAAACGAAGACAGCTGAGTCCCTAATATAATCAGTGTCATCACCAGTATAAATAAACTGAAGGATGGCAGGGCTGTCCAGCAGTTAAGGTCTCTTGCTAAGCCTGGAGTCTGGCCCTGGACTTGTGCTGAAAGCTGTGTGACCCAGCTGCAAATGGGTACACTGGCAGCTGGAGCAGAGTCTAAATGTGGTGAGATGCTGCCACATTGCACTTTTCTGTGGCAATCATAGAATGGCTTGAACTGGAAGGGACCTTAAAGATCATCTAGTTCAACCCCCACCCCTGCCATTGGCAGGGACATCTTCCACTAGACTAGGTTTGTCAAAGCCCCACCTAACCTGGCCTTGAACACTTCCACCTCGCCACTCTCACAGGAGAAAACTTCCTCCTAATACCCAGTCTAAATCTCTAAAACTCTTGCAGTGTAAATGCCTCATTCTCATGTCTCATTCTCATGCTATCACTACATTCCTTGATGAAAAGTCTTTCCCTATCTTTCTGTAGGCTCCCTATCATAGATGCCCTAGACTAAAGATGCTCATGTGCATATCTGACATAGGTATCACCTATAAGTCTGGTGTAGGTGATCCTGCTCTGGCAGGGGGGTTGGACTAGATGATCTTTCAAGGTCCCTTCCAGCCCCTAACCTTCTGTGATTCTGTGACACTTTTAGCAGCCTACATTTTTATTCATACACGTTGGTAAATCTGATACTGTCACACATGAACAATCACTAGGGAGCAAGCTCAGCACTTTGAACTCCCCCACCATTCATGCTGCTTAGCAGTTAGTTCACTCCCTGGCGTTGTTTTTGGGACTACTCTGAGTAACTCCCTCCAAGACACTTTGATATTACTAGGCAAGTCCAGAATAGCGTGTGCTACATCATCTGGCTTTATGCCACAGGATTCATCACTACTGTTTAAGCAACATTGTAAAGACAGCTACTCCAAATACACAGGCTGTTCATGTGAAAAGGAATGCTTCTGGAAACCCCACATACTAATAGGGGCAAAAGTAAAGGTCCTCAATATTTCTCTAATTCATTTGACTATAGTTTAATAGCCCAAGACTATTTTGCCCCAATTACAATCAAGGGTAAGTTTCTCCCAGACAGAGTAGCCTGAGCTGGCATCTGATACCAACTGGGCTATCAGCAGTATTCCCATGCCGCTTTTTTTTACCCCCAGGGCTTTTTCCCAGAATAGAGCATTGCAACCCCATGGAAAAAAACGCTGGAGCAAGGTCAGGGCTGTGCTGCCTTCTTTATTGACGCATCATCAGAGTCTTCCTTGGCTGATGCAACAAGAGAGATGCAAAAGCCTCCAGTTCTGAGCAGGCGGCTACTCAGTAAGATCGAGGTCAGGGCACAAGCGAACAGAGTATCTTCTTGTGTCCTTTATCACTTTTCCTTCACAGTGACAGGCCTCAGAAGTTTGGACTGTTGGCAAAACAAGTGTGTCAGATGTGAAATTATTAGCTTGTATAATTATTAATATCCTGCATACCATAGCTTCTTGCCTGCAAAGAAAAGGTGGCAAGCAAGCCATAAGCCCAGAGCAGTACTAAAGCCAAACCATGCAAACGAGTCAGAATCTGTATCTTCGGCATAATTGCCTTTTCTGCCACAAACACTTTAACAGGGCAGTACAAAACCAGTGAGCAATGCACTAGGTCAAAGCCAAAGTCCAGGCGACATTTCAGCAAGGTTATCTTGCCAACGCTGCTTCCCTGTGTCTGTCAGAGCACGGCGGTATTTGCCTCTGCAGTCAGCTGAGGGGGAGCTGCACCTCAGCCTCAAGCTGGATGTAAAGTTCTGGTGTCTTCTGCTAAATTATAAATACAGACTGCCATAGAGTTCTACCTAACAGAGGGTTGGTTGGACAAGCGCACTTCACTCAAATAGCATAATTGAACTATTCAGGCAAAAAAATCTCCTAGTGCAGATTTGCTGAGTCTGCAAATCATCTCTCAAAAGCTCCAAGTTCTGTGAACTGTCCAACGCATCTACTGGCTGCTAAATTTGGAACCCAAGCACGTTCTTGCATGCAGAGCAGGTTTCTTGGGAGGGAAATTCTTGGTAAGCGATTTTGCGAAACTACTGACAAATTTGGTCTATCTTGCTGGGGGTGGTGGAGACAGGTCTTGAGTCCAGTCCACGAGGGGAAGTCCGTGGGCTTTGCAAGAAGAGTTTGAGGCAGGATGGAAGAGGGAGGAGTTTTTTTTTGCTGTGGATCTGTTCCAAGTCCGTATTTGACTGGTTAAGTTTGCCGATTTGCCTGTTTGTCCCAGCTCTATCTCCCAGGAAGTCTTGAAATAACCTCTCCTGACTTCGACACTTCACAGAAGGTGTCCTGACACACCCAGCTCATTTAGTCCCAACACAAACAACATTTGAAGCTGGAATGGGATGCCAATTTTGCAAGTGAACTATAATCGTGTTATCAGTTACTGCCTTCACAGCTCTGTGCAACTCCAGCACATCCCACCCATGCTTCTTTCCACATCACAGTCAACCTCTTTTAAGCTTCTCCTCACGGTGCAGTTGGTCTTACTCCTTCGATGCCTTTAGCTGCCATTCTCCTGCGCAGTTCCGCCAGGAGCTGCGGAGCTCTAACTGCACTGGGGGCTTGGGCACCAAAGCTCCAAGCACCAGCATGAAGTTGCTCTTGTCAGGTCTCCTTGCTTATGTCCAAGGCTATCCCGCCAGCTCCGTGCTCGGCAGCCACTCAGCCTCATGGAGTGCGTTCCAGGAGGCTCCTCTCGCCGGACAAGGACACCGGCTCCAGCCCAGCGGCGGGAGACTGGTGGCGGCCGAGTGCAAGGAAGGCCAAGAGACCCGTGTGGGAGCGCAGTGCTAGCCGGGCGGCAGGGCGTTGAGGGAGGACACGGGCGAGATGCGGGGGACACGCGGAGGACCCGCGAGGAGGGCAGGGAAGCGACGCGCGCCCATCTCGCGCCATTCCGTCCCCGATGCTTCCCCGCCCCCGGCAGCCGCGGATTGGCTGCGGACCTCACGCGAGCCGCGCGGAGGGCGGGGGGTGGGGGAGCGGATGCCCGCGAGTAACCCCGCCGCCGCGAGCGCCCCGCGCGACCTTGCTCCTGCATCGGCGGTGACGCGGCGGCCGCGCGCGGCAAAGATGGCGGCGCTGAGCAAGTCCATCCCCCACAGCTGCTACGAGATCGGGCACACCTGGCACCCTCACTGCTCCATGGCCGTCCTGCACGTCACGCAGGGCGCGCTGTCCGAGTCCTTCCGAATCTACGGCACCCTCTACCTGGTGGGTGAGCCTGGCTCCGAGGGCGCTGGAGGGAAGCCTGGCCTCGGAGGGGGGCACGAGGGTAGTGTTTGGCCTGGGGAGGGGGCAAGGGCATGAGGGCAGTGTGTGGCATGGGAAGGGGGGCAAGAGCAGGAGGGGACTCTGGCCTGGGGAAGGGGCAAGGGCATGAGGAGAATGTCTGGTGTTGAGATGGGGGCAAGGGCATGAGGAGAGTGTCTGGCCTGGGGAAGGGGAAAGGGCGTGAGGGGAGGGACTGTCTGGGGAGTGACCTACGGTGGGGGAAAGGGCATGAGGCATATCAAGGTGGGGGAGGCTGGTTCTGGGGGAGAGGAAAGAGTATGTTGGGAGAGGAAAGGCAGGAGAGATGCCAAGGAGCAGCCTGACCATAGGGCGAGGGGACAAAGGAGTGAAAAGGATGTTTAGGGGCGAGTCTGGGCTTAGGGAGGAGAGAGGTGGTGGTGGGAGCATCTTGACCTGAGGGTAGGAGGACATGGAGGGAATCGCCTGATGCCTGAGGGAGGAGACCTCCCCTGGGCCTAGGAGGGGAGAAGGGTGTTGGTGTCTGGTGGCATAACATGCTGTGAGAGAGGTGAAGCTGTTGGGTTAGGAGGGCATGGGCGCAACCTGAACGTTGTATTTTTATCATTTTCCAGTATCTGTGGTAGCCCAATAAACAAATTTAATATTTGCGTGTGAGAGTAGCATGATGTCTTTGGCAAGTGTACTGCATGTGTATATTGCTGTTGTTGGAGACACCTCGGTAATCAGTGCCTTAGGATCAAGGACATTCTGTGGTATAATTAAGCAAGGCTAAAAAAAATACATGGAGACATCTTAAGTATTCAGAGAGTATCCTACGAGTGAGGTATCTTGGTCTGAGCATGCAGTTAGGTTTGGTTATATCACCTCAGCACCTGGCTTGTTTCCAGCAAATTACAGTATATGTAGAGGCACTGGGATCTGCTCGCATCCATCTGTGTAGACATATCCTGAAAGCTGATCTAAGCTGAAATTACTGCAGGTGAGCCCTTCTTTCTGTCCTCACCCTTGTGTTCCTTCTGTAGTGGTGCTTGGAGAATTGAGTAGTGAGCTGGGTCTAAGCTAAGTCCTAAAGAAAGGGAAATAAGTAATTGAGTCTGTGTTTTCAACTCTATACCAGTGCTGGTACAACAACCTACTGAAGTTACGGAATAGAGAAGGGGGGAAGGAGTGGGACTGCAGCAATCCTGGCATAATTTGTTTAGCTCCTATTGAAGTGTTCCTTGAGTGAAAATTGGAAATAAATGAGCTAGAGGTCTTTCTGGGAGAAAAACATAGCTAGAGACAGTTATAATGCAGAGTCCAAACTCCTAACATCTGCACCCACATCCCTTAAATGGTTTGTTGCTCTTCAGTCAGTGAGAAGTGAAGTGAAATTAAGTGGTGCTAGTACTGGATGAGTAAGATTCTAGTTGTCAATAAATGGTTGTAAAGAGTCTTTGCTTTAAATTAGTGTTGTACTGTCCTTTTTTTTCTTTTTGTAGTTGCAAAAAATAGTGTGTCAGAAATCATACTTGCACTGTCTGTTTTTTCTGCAATGCAAATTGACTGTTTTAGCAGAAGTAGATTTTATATCTAAATTGAATTATCTCTCCTCATATGAAGTGGCTGACAGAAATGGCTATTTTGTGATTAGGATGACTTGATTTTCACAAACCAAGCGTCCTAATGTGTAAATCTGCAGAGGCTCACTTTGTACAAGACCCACACACATCCCATCCACCTCCTCAATTAAAAAATTGTTTGACACCTTACACACCCAAAAGAAGTCTCCTGTAAACCTTATAATTATGCTTTTTAAAAACTGACTGCCTTGTTATCTTAAGAAAACTTGTCTGGAAAGGTCCTTCATCAGAGTTTGTTGTACTTCGTTCTGTCTATACTTCTGTTTTAGGTTAGTTGAGGCTAAAGGAAATGTGCAGCTGTTATTTTGTGGTTTTAAAATTGAAGAATTTGGACTTGTAGAAATTCACAGAAGTGGGGAAAGGATTTCACGGTGAAGTTGCATAAAGATGGAGAAGGGGAAATGGGAAGCTGGAATGATTGATTTAAATTGTCTCAACTTCTGTTTCCTGGGTTTTCTGCTGATTTCACATGGGAAATCTGTCATTCATCACATGTAAAGTCCTCTGTTTCCAGAGAGCTTGTAGGGTGGTGCATGTTTTGCAGTAAATGAATGTGCTCAGTCGTTAGCATGAAGTCTTTGCAGTATATCAAGGTAATAGAATCCGATGGTGGTAACATTTCCTTATAATGTAAAGAGGTGAAAACTTTGCAGTTAACTTTTTTGCTCATGGAATGACAAGAGTTACCTGTGTCTTTCACTTTTTCTTTCTTCTAGTTTGATCATCTGTTTTCTTCACTTCAGCCAGGCTCGCTGCTTATCTCTCCAACCTGACTTCTGTCCTGCTGTTCTCCTCTTGAACACAGGCTTTTCCCTATCCAGTGACGTCTCTTCACCCCAGTGCTATACACTTCCCACCCTCCATCTGCTACCCTTCACCCAGTATTCTGGGAACAGCTTGAGCACTGGCCTCTTTGACATTCACACTATTTGCTGTTAGCTTGCTCCTGTCTGACTCCAGACACCTCTCTCCCAGACAGATCTGGCATGGAGGAGAGGAGTGCCAGGCCTAAAGCAGCATGGGTGCCAGTGAGGCTGGCCATGTGCCCTCTACACTAAGGGATAGTTCAGCCAGTTGTTTAGCATAACAGGTGTAAGCTGAGCCTTCCAGTTCATTTTAAAATGATCCTTAGAGATTGCTGTATTTTATTGATTTTTTTTTCCACCTAATTTCTTGTCATACTCTCTTTCAGTCTCATTTTGGTCTTACCTGGGATCTTTTTAATACTTATACTCTGTCTGTTTTCTCCTTGCTTGTAATATCCTTCTGGTTCTTCAATGCCAGTTACTTCTTTCTCTTTCTGTGTCAAGATTTTTTTTTTTTCCCCCATACTTAGGATTTCAGTGCTGCTGTCTTCCTAGGCTCTTTCTGAATTCTGGGTGTTTGTATTCTTTCGCTTAGTTTGCATTATTTATTTTGTAAGCTCCCTAGGACAGTGTCATATATGATGTTATTAAAGATACAAGTACTCTCAGCAGTTGTACATTTCCAAGGTGATATCTTTTTTCCTCTATAAACATGGATGGGACATTGGGATTAGTACAGCATGGGCCAGGTAGTCTTGCCAATGGCAGCTGTCAGGTCTCTTCACAGATAAGTCACCAACTGACTAGAGGTAACATTGGGAATAAGCCTAATTATCGCACTAATGAGTTTTCAAAATAACTGTTGGATGGAGAACAGAATCAGCAAAAGGTCGAGGTGAGGCAGAAGGAAGCCTGTCACATCCCTCTCCTGGCTATGTATGTATGTACCTTGTATATATGTACCTCATTGTAGGATAGGGCCGGAGCCTGGCCCTGAGCATGAGTGGTGTACAACAAGTGGTGTGCAGCTGCCTCAGGGTCACTTAATCTGGGGTTTTATTTAGGAAGAGATGTTTAAACTAGTTCTGAGCAAAACCAAGGATCCAGCTAGCACTAAAACAGTTCTATTTTCTGCCAGCATAGGGCTAGTCATCAAGTCTGTATTTCTGAGGTGGTGTATCTGAAATAGTCTGGGAGTTCTGGATATATTGAATTGCAGGGATTTTGTGTTTGTTTGGTGAATGTGTATTTTGAAGTAGTGTGAGGAGACAAATAAGGATGTCAGTGCTACCCTTGAATATGCGTTTTTATGTCAGCTTGAACCTCTGGGACAGACCATCAAGAAGCTGCCTTCTGTCAGGATCCTGTAGCTGGAGGTGCTGTGGTAGTGGTGTGTGATTGCATTGTGTTGGACTATCTGTGTAGTGTCACACAGAATCATAGAACTTTTAGGGCTGGAAGTGTCCTTAACTGGTTCCAACCCCACTGCCATGGGCAGGGACACCTCACGCCAGATCAGGTTGCTCAGAGCTCCATCCAACCTGGCCTTAAAAACTTCCAGGGATGGGGCCATCACCACCTCCCTGGGCAACGCATTCCAGGCTCTCGCCACCCTCATGGTGAAGACTCTTTTCGTAACATGCAATCTGAATCTACCCATTTCTCGTTTTGCTCCATTCCCCCAAGTCCTATCACTACTCACCATCCTAAAAAGTCCCTCACCAGCTTTCTTGTAGGCCCCCTTCAGATACTGGAAAGCCACAATAAGGTCTCCTCAGAGCCTTCTCTTCTCCAGACTGAACAGCCCCGACTCTTCTGTCTCCATAGGAGAGGTGCTCCAGCCCTCTGATCATCCTCGTGGCCCTTCTCTAGACACGTTCCAGCGTGTCTACATCTCTGACTATAACAGGGACTCCAGAACTGCATGCAGTAGTCCAAGTGGGGTCTCACCAGATTTTTTTATATAGACACTGTGAATACTGGGAGCCAGCAAAAGTCATTCAAGGGACTGTTTATCAAGTACCTGTAAATCTGTTGTCTTAAGCTGGTACAGCTTTATAGTACAGTGCAAGAATTTTAGCTTAGAAGGAAAATAATTGAAAATTTTACTCAGAGATTTCTAGAGGAATAAAAAAAAAACCCCTCTACTTGTTTAGTGCAAGCAAAGCAAGTGGTGAAGGTAGGTAGTTGTGAAATGAGAGTGATGCCAGGATTGAAAGTATTTAGATATCTTTCAGAGAGTGAGTACTTTTAATTTTTTTTTTGTTTGGGGTTTTTTTTTTTTTT
>VWYK01019765.1:0-11376 GCA_013399775.1 Semnornis frantzii | reverse complement strand
TTTTTTTTTTTTTTTTTTTTTGTTAGCTAGATGATATGGAACATTTAAAAAAAGCCAAAACAGCCCAACACCCTGATGGTTGTCCTTGTATAACATCTCACAAGGGAGAGAGGAAGTCACAGAGCAGGAGGCACATGCTTTTTCCTCAGACTGTTGCAGGAACTGGCTTATGAAATGAAAAAAATCTAGAAACCAGCTTCTGTAATCCATAAAATCAGGGAGGGACCAGCTAACTGGAGAGCAACAAGTCTGTGTTAAACACATGAGAAACAGATCGGTGATTTGAACAGTGTCTTTCCAAACCCAAGTGTTACGTGAGAGCATTTTGAGGTTAAGCTGCTCCAAAGTACTTAAGAATATTTTTTATAAAGCAAAGGACTAATTTTCTTTTAAAATTAATATAAAACTGCGAAGGAATGTACAAATAATTGAATATAATTCTGAAAGAAATCCGACATCCATCTGTAGGTCTGCCTGGCACTTGAATAATCTGAGGTATTTTCTAATTAGTTCAAATACAGGAGATTGTCTTGCTTTTAGTATGCTCATGTGACTTAGAAGCCAAGGAAGGTTTTATAACTGAAATGATTTGCAGTGTATGTATTGTATAAACCATCAACACAGTGTTACTGATCATCTCCAAACTTGCATTTTAAAGGTGCCTAAAGGTGCCAGATAGTCACGCCTGTAAGTGTCAGTGAACTCTACCTTCCTGTAGATTTGACAAGGCCTTTGAGTAATTGTGGGTTTTCTTTGTGAGTAAAATTTGCTGTGATATGCTTGACATTGTGTAGGAATGAGAGAGAGGTGATAGTGCTTTTTTTGAGTTTCCATTAATCAGTGCTGCGTGTGTTGACCAGTTTCACTAAAACTTGAAGGAGGAGCAGTGTTCTTAAAGATGTACATCTTGTGCAGTTAGGAAATGGTGGTTGGTGGAGGAGGGGAAGAAAAAATGATATACCCGTGATAGAGTTGGTGGAAGCCTGTCATTTTTTAGCCTGCCCTGTAACCTGTCAGACTGTTTACATTGGTCAGCCAATTAGCACATTCATTAAGTCAAACCATTTTCTGTGAGTGATGCCGCCTGTGGAATTTGTAGTTCAGGGACATGGGTGAAGTCGGGGAAACTGGAGGTGAAGCTCAGGTTATTGTGGTTGTATGATGCTTGCTTGTAGGCGTTACATGACACATTGTTGAGATAATCAAGCCTGACCTGTGCCTCTGATGGTGAGAAAGATTGTTTTGGAGTCTCATGTGCCTTTTCTGCAGGAGCATGTTGATAGCCTAGAAAGTCTTGCTATTAGTTGCTAGGCTAGGTAGCTGGTGTTAGAAGTGAATGTATTCTTAACATGGTGAAGATGGAATAGATCAATTTTGATTTCTTAGTTCTATAGGGCTTGAAATTTGTATACAAAGACAAAAATAGAAAAAGAAGAGGACCTCATTAATGCTCTTCCACAAAATGATGGTATCCTGAATCTGGTAGACTTTTTTTCATCCTTACTTTTTCACATTGAGAAATCAAAATGCAGTTGTATGAATTAATGCTAGAAAATAGTTTTCCTGTCTCTTTATTTTTACTGAATGGACTTTGTGTTGTTTTTAATACTTTAAAGAAAATGCAATAGTCCTTAGAAATCAAATCATTAACAATGTTAGTGATTCTTAGAGTGACTAGTGGATTACTCCAACAGTGTTTGCATTTGAGTTGAGGGGTGGTCTTCCAGCTTCCTTCCATATTGTATGTAAAACCTCTAAAATCCACATTCTACCTTCTACCCAAATTTCTGTTCATGTGAAGAGTCTTAGACATGCAGTAGCCTATCTTTTATGATTTTTTCTTCTATGCTAAATATAACTGCACAGAATTTTTTGAAATGAGTTACAGTTCTTCATATGTATGAATATTTCCTATCTATTTCAACATCACAGAATCACAGAACTTTAGATGTTGGAAGAGATTGAGTTCAGCCTCCCTGCCAAGGCAGGATTCCATAGGGTAGTTTGCTCAGGAATGCATCCTGGGGGGTTTTGAAAGTCTCCAGAGATGGAAACTCCACAACCTCTCTGGGCAGCCTGTTCCAGGGCTCTGTAACCCTCACTGAAAAGAAGCATCTCTTCATGTTGAGGTGAAGCCTTCTATGTCCCAGTTTGTATCCCTTGCTCCTTAGCTTATTGCTGCTGGCCAGAGAAAAGAGATTGGCCCCAGCCACTTGACACCCACCCCCCAGATATTTGTATAGATTGATCAAATCTCCTCTTTTCTCTTCTTGGCCCCAGGTTGCTCAGTCTCTCTTTGTAGGGGAGATGCTCAAGTTCCGCAATCACACTCATGGCTCTCCGCTGGATTCTTTGCAGCAGGTCCGTGTCTCTCTTGAACTGGGGAGCCCAAAACTGAACCCAGTACCGATCTCTGGGGAACACCATTGGCCATGGGCCTCCAACTTGATTGTGTGCCATTGATGACAACTCTCTCAACTCTGTTGTGGAGCCAGTTTTCAATCCACCTCAGACCAGCTATCTATGCCACATCTCTTGAGCTTATCTGTGAGGATGTTGTGTGTTGAAGTCAAGGCAGATTACATCTAAGATCATAGAATGGTAAGGTTGGAAGGGACCTCAAGGTCCATCTAGTTCCAACGCCCTTGCCATAGGCAGGGACACCTCCCACTAGTACAGGTCACTTAAGCTCTCCTCCAACCTGGCCTTGAACACCTCCAGGGAGGGAGCAGCCACAACCTCCCTGGGCAGCCTGTGCCAGTGTCTCACCACCCTCACTGTAAAGAATTTCTTCCTAACATCCAGTCTAAATCTCCCCTCTGCCACTTTAAACCCATTGCGCCTTGTCCTGTAAATAGTCCCTCCCCAGCCTTCCTGTAGGCCCCCTTCAGATACTGGAAGGCTACTATAAGGTCTCCTGGAAGCCTTCTCTTCTCCAGGCTGAGGAGCCCCAACTCTTGTAGGCTGTCCTCATAGGAGAGCTGCTCCAGCCCTCTGATCATCTTCGTGGCCTCCTCTGGACCCACTCCCACAGTTCCATGTCCTTCCTGTGCTGGGGGCTCCAGAACTGCACACAGTACTCCAGAAAGATGGTAATGGCCAAAGCGTTTTAGTAAGAGTTACATCAGAACTTGTTTTAGGCTGTAGGGGAAAAGGGGCAATTACCATTGAAGAGTACATCTATGGTAAGTTTACACTGGATTGATAAACAGGAGAGCAAATCTTCCAGTCTGGGCCAGGTGCATAAATGATGATCAGCTCTTTAGGGAATTGTTCTAGTACTTGTATATTCAAGGATGTTGGAGGACAAGTTTGTGGTTATGTCTTCTGCTGTGTTTTCTGTCATTCATCAATCTGGGTGTTTGTTCCCTTTGTTTATAAGTAATGAGGGTGTGGGGGTGGCCTTCAAAAGCCTTCTAACACTACCAGGTCTGCATTTCAAGCCTAATTGAATTTTGGGTTTCAGTTCTGTGCAGAAGTGAGTGAAGAAGTTGGTTGGTTGTTGGGGTTTTTTGAGCAAGTCAGAGTCATTTTGTTTTCAGTTTTCCCACAGGTGATAATGGGATCCTTGGCTATGCTGAAACCATCTTCAGGTGTGGGGAGGGAATCATCTTTCTCCTGTGCTTGACTTACCTTATTCAAGAGGCTTTGCCCAACCATGATTACTTTGCCAGAGTAATCACGTTTGAGGCCAGAAACATTTTCCTTGGAAGTCAAGTTGGCAGGCATTTAATTCCTTCCCTTACTCCTGTGTGTGCATGAGGCACAAATGTCACACAAGGACACAAGGGTGTATATTTCATCAAATCAATTTCTCTCTTGGAGGTGTAATTAAAGAGTAATGTATTTGTGTTGCCTGACCATAGCATGTGAAAGTTTAGTCCTCTGAGGACCAGTGTTGTCATCTATCTAAATTTTGACCAGGTGCAGGTATAGCTTACCTTTATTATGATACACAGACTGTTGTGTAGTGCTTCCTCCTTTTTTACCACCTCCATCCTTTGTTTTTCCTCAGACTGCCATTCATGTGTTTCTTCTCCTTTCTTCTTTTTTTCTTCAGATTGTTGGACTAGATGGAACTTGTGTATGTGGATAGAAGGAAATTGGGAAGTGCTAGAAACTTTGGCAGTGCATTATTTGTTTTAAATTCTGTTTTGCTCATGGTTGTTGAGCGTTTTGGCATCTAGAAAAGTAAGGGAGAATGGGAATGACAGGATTTATTAGGTGAGTGTATTAGAAATGAGAATATAAAAAGTTAGCAAAGTTAGACTCATATTTCTAGATCTGTACTACTCTAGAAATATGAACACTACTCTGCAGCTTTTGAGAGAAGAAAGTTAAAGTAGCGGGAAGGACTGCAGAAGCTGTTACAGGCAAACAGCTCAGCTGGTTGGTGTTGTGGATAATGAGTACTGAAGTCTCTGTTTAATGCTTACAAAGGCCAAATAAAGACTGCATCTACAGACTCTTCTGCTGTTTACAGTTTCTTTTTAGTGAATACAACATCACAGTGTAAGAAAAATTTGTGCTGAGAGGAAAACGTCAGTTTGTTTTTGAAATGAGTGCTTCCTTTATTATTTTCTAAGTATCAGAGAATGCCAGGTTGGAAGGGATCCAGAGGATCATCTCATCCAAACCGTTCTTACAAGAAGTGGTTTGCTCTACACCGACTAAAATGCTTAATTATTGATAGAGTTGGAATTTTTCTCGATGAATAAATACATCTTTAATGTTAGGGAAATATATCCAACTTGGATATTGTTTACTTGCAGAGGGTGAATCTGCTTGACAAGTGCCATTACTGTTACTTTAAATGTCAGTGACAAACATACTGGCTTTCATGATAGAGTTTTTATGGTATATTGGACATGTGATGGACATTGGATACATTAAATCTTTTATTCTGTTTGTAGTATCTTCTGTAGAGAGACGTGTGTACAGGGTGAGATTCTGATCTTACAGTTTTGTTTTTTAATGAATGATATACAGTATCTGTGTAAATGAGAAGTGAGAGCCGTGTGCTGGAATGGAAAATGGTCCAGTCAGCGATAGCTCTTAATATCTGTGAAACTTTATTCCACAGTCTTACTGATTTTCTTTTTTGTTTTTAAAGGAAATCTGATGCTCTTTGGGGAAGGGTTGTCTTGGATAAATGTATGTTCCTCTGAAGGGTGGAGTTGCTAATAACAGTCTTTATCCCATCGAGTTGTGTAGTGCTTCTAATATCCTAAGGCCAGGTTGTTGGATGCCTTGAAAATAAGAGATTTTAAGAGTGATTGGGTGTTTTATGGAAAGCCAGAGTAGGAACTTGCAGCAGATCTAATGTATTCCTAAGCCACTGTTAGGAAAGCTATCAACCTCAGATAGGTACAGCTGCATTGCTATGTTCTGCCAAGAAGTCATGAGGATGAGTGAAACCTGGGTTATAACCCTTGGCGTTCTGTGGGCTGTGCTCTCCGTGATTCCAGGCATTTTTATGGGGAGTCTTTTCTTTCTCGGGCAGAAGTACAGACAGGAGAAACACTGTGACTTCAGGAACAGAGACAGCACTGGCTGTGGATGGTGCTCTTCTTTCCCGTGAAATTCTGGTCTTAGACTGGTGCAGAGAGTATGTTACTCCTGCTCTCTGAGTTATGGCTAAACCTGTGTTAGCAAGTAAGGCAGGGCAGCACGTGCAGCCTGAGATTTAGGGGAGGCAGCCTTGAGTCAGGGTTGCATATGGCAGCAAACGCAGCGTTACCTCACTCAGCAGTGCTGCACTGTTGCACACATGCTGCGCTGCCTTACTGTTCCCATTGCATTTCTGATCTTTTGTCTGATGAAGCAAAGTTGCACCCTTCATGTGCGAGATGTGCATTCTTAAAACAAAACCCCTGCGGTATGTTGTTTCAGGTGTTCCTGACCTTTGTACAACAGGGTAGAAATAGCTGAGGAGGTAGCAACTAGTGCTCTGGTGTTTTGACTGTGGTAAGACTTTCCTTCCATAGAAGGTTTATCCAGGTTGCATTATTACCTAATCTGTTATGGTTTAAGCATTCCTGACACTTAAGTAACGAGTGAGTCTGTTTGCAGAAGTCTACTCTGTATGTGTTTCTCCTTAATCCTTAGTTGAAGCTTCGTTTTGGAGAAAAAAAAAATTGGCAGAACTTTCCTGTGGTTTGTTTTAGCAGAATCCTCAGTGTGTCTCTGAATCCAAAACATCCATTTGCTGTTTGTTAGGAGTGAAGAGCAGCTCCTTCTGCCATGTTTTTGAATTGAGGAGCTGAGACTTTTAGAAGTGTTGCCAACATCAATTTGACAGTGTCTTTTGTTATTCTCATCAGCACCAGCAGTATGAAGGTCACCCTATATGGAGCTTCTCTAGTTCTAAGCATTGACTGAAAAACTCCTGCCAGTTCTGAGACTTCCTGGGAGATCAGATCATAACACTGTTAAAAAGAAAAAATAATAAAATCTGTTTCATGGGGTCATAAGAGCAAACAGGTTGGAGGGACATTAGGAAGATGTGTGGTCCCAGTTGGATGAGATTGCTGGGGACCTTTTCTTGTTGAGGTTTGAGAATCTCCAGTGATGGAGAGTCCATGCTCACTTTGGGCACCCTGCTCCAATATTCAACCATCCTCAACTGAAATGTTTTCTTCCTTGGGTCTAATCTGAGTTTCTCATATTTTGAACTTTTCTGTTGCCTCTTGTCTTACCTCTGAGAAGTGCCTGGTTCTCTGCACCTTCCCATTCTGTCCACAGAATTTCTTTGGGCAGTAAAGTTCGAGGACCTTCAGTGTTTGAGTAATTTAGTTCTTTATAAAACATGGGACATACATTAAACTGAGCAAAAAGAGCATGTGTATTTTAGAAACAGCCTGGTGTCTGCAATAGGCATTTTTTAAAGCTAAGGTACCATTTCTATACTTTGTCAGGAACAGGTCGTTCTTCCAGCACATAGTGGACATTTTTTTATAAGACTTGTAGTTGGTTAATTGGAAAATAAAATATTTAGAAATACATCATCTTTTCATAGACAAAGTTTAAACCTTGTATTTGAATTACTTTAGTGATGTTCTGACCTGAATTATGGAATAGTTCAATTGTCTGGAAGACAAAACCTAGTGTAAATTTATCATGCTTGAAAGTTCTGGTGTCTGGCAGACCACATTTCTGACTATTACAGCCAACAGTAACAAGGTAATAAAATTCCTCCTATATTTCCCTTTTAGGATTGCTTGATGTATTTCCTGGTATAAATATTGTAACAGCTGGAACGCATTCAAAGAATATCTTTTTGATATTGTTTATAAATTCAGAAAATTTAAGAGGCTTTGATTTACTATTTAAAAGGGCATGTCTTGTTTTCCTTTTAAAAATGTTCTTTGTGCAAAAAAGATCCTAACTGAATTAAAGTTTGTCCCCCCTCCTTTTTTTTTTTTTTTTTTCTTCTTTCCTCCTCCTTCAGATTGCAGCTATTCTCAGGAAACGAAAACTTGACTATTATTTGTACAAAATGCTACCTGAGATCTTGCAATCAACTTCCTTTCTGACAGCAAATGGGACCTTGTATATTGCTTGCTTTTGCATTCTAAGGTTGGTATACTGTCCTAAAAGTGAAATGTAATAGGAAAGCTGTTGTTATGCATCTTTTCAGTGTGTGTAATAATTTGTGTTTTTATAATAATAGTCTTGCTTGTAATGGGTTGGAGTAAGAAAAACAACAACTGTGCCATCATCTTGATTTCTGGTCTTACCACTTGAATATAAACCTTTGGGTTTTGTTTCTTTTCTTTTTTTTCCTTCATGATTTTGTATGTTTTTAAGTCAGTAAACAAGTCAGTGTTTTTGCTTTGCTTCCTTTTCTCTGAATTACTGAATCAAATTACCATTGTTGCAGGAAAATCTAACGGGGAACTGAGAAGGCCTAATATTTATGTTCTAGAAGGAACCAATGTAATTTGATTTTAGTTTCTGTTTTCCTGATGTGATGACTTTTAATTATCCTAACTTTTATCCAGTCATCCAAGTTTGTGCTTTCTTTTTTATGGTCAGGAATGAAAGAGATCCTAGCACAGCTTCTGGAGTTCTCAAATGCCAGAAGCTGTCCTGGGATCTGAAAAACCCAGAAAAATGGTGTATAATTTGCTCTGGAAAATAAATATAAATGCCACTTCTGTATTCTGAGCTGTTTCTAGTGTATATTTCAATCAACTATTGGGATAGTTAAACATTCCTGATTGTAAATATGATGACGTTCCAGATCTAAATGCATGTACTGTTCGAAATGTTATACGTAGACATGTAAGGCCTATAGTAGCTATGGATTTTTAAAGCTTTTCTGACAAGGAACTCAACATCCCCTCTAACAAAACCCATTAACCCATTATGTCCCATCTGTTTAGAGTTCTCTAAACTTTGTTTCAGTGCTGAGGGAGAAGACTATGAAGAGGAGTTGGCTGAGGAGCCATGGAAAGCTCCTTAAGTAAATATTTTGCAGAGTTCAAAGTGAATCTTTAAGTAATGCAGTCTAAAGAATAGGAATCTGTTGTATGTTGATGTATCATTGCTCCTCTGAGCTATTCAGTAGTCTTCCTTATCTTGCCGTATACTTGCAGTACCTTATTTCAGTGCTGTAGTTAGATGTTGTTCTCTAAGTTAAGCTGGTGTGGTTTTAAGTTATACTGTTTTCAGCAGTTCTTCTGACAGAGATTATTAGCCATGTAGCTATCTGTGGCTATGCCAGTGCTAATAAATGAGGCAGGTGAGAGATGAGTGCCTTACTCTGAAGCCAGCTGGTATGGTACTGCTCTCAGCTGTGTGGAGCAAAGCTGTCTAAAGCTGTTTTGACCGCCAGAGCTGCGTGCCCAGATGCACGCTGGGTAGCGAAAATGATACCTAGTTCATGCAGTCTCCAAGTCCCATTGAAGCATTCCTTGGGTTGACCCAGCTCAAAATCATGCAAGGGATGATTCTAGCAATGTAATGTGGCAATGGATACATGTGAATGCTTACCCTATTGTTCCTATAGCTGTGCAGCAGAGTAACCAACCAGCATTTTGGAGATGCGCATGCTTTTTCTGTTACAAAGAGATGCCTGTAAGGAGCTGTCACCTGCGGCAGAGTTTCTGCCGGTAAGGTCTGTGCAGACAGCCCACCACCTACAGTTGCAGGACTTGCCAATAACAAATGTCACACTGTTGGCTAGGGCACAATTGGAGCTGTGGGACTGAAGCCACTGCTAGAGGCAAGAGAAGGAAGTATTTAGGCAGCCTTATGCATTGTGCCCACTGAAGTAAACGAATGTGCTTTTAAAAGTAGTATTTTGCAGATTTTCTGACCAGAATAAAATTCAAAGCCTCAGTATTTCAGTGAATAGGATATATAAGAGCTACTGAATGACATTTATGATAATCATGTTATCCATTGTTTTCTGAAAAGTCACTGTCATGGTTTGAGCCCACCCAGCTGGCAGCAAATCACCACCTAGCCACTCCTGCCATCCTTCTGGTGGGGTGAAGCAGAGAAAACAAAACGACAAAAGGCTCAAAGTTTGAGACAAAGGCTGAGAAGGGCTCACTGGCCAGTTATGGTCGTGGGCAGAAGACAGAGTTGAGGAAACAAAATCTGTTTAATTTAAATAAACCCAACCACCAATTCACCAACTGAATCAGAGCAGGACAGTAGTAAATACAACCAGATCTTAAATACAACTTCTCTCTACCCCCTCCTTCTTCATAGACCCAGCTCTGCTACCTCCTCCTTGTCAGCAGTGCAGGGAATGGGCTTGTGCTCAGTCCTATTCAATTCCATGTTGTTTCTGCTGCTCCTTCCTCTTCAGAGGAGAAACGCCTCACAGTCCTTCCCTGCTGCAACATGGCATCCCTCCCATGGGAAGGGAACTTTTCCAGCTAGCATGCTTCTCTTCTATGAGCTTCAATCCTCCCAACAATGGATTGCCCAGTGCCAGCCTCTCTCTGAGTAAGACTTCTTTGGGATCAGTCCCTCGCTTCAGCCTGGTATCATCTATAGGCTGCAGACAGGATTGTTGCCCCATCGTAGATCTTTAAGGGCTGCAATGACTCAGTCTGCTGTCTTCTCGTGGACTGGAGGGGAATGGCTGTTTCAGTGTGCCTCTCCCCATCCTGTCTCACTGACCTGTGTGCACATGGTTGTCTCTGCCACATCCTGCTCTCCAAAGGAATCCCAACACAAAAGGACCTGCCCAACAGGTTTTCCCCTCTTAAATGTGTTACTCCAGAGGTGCTGATTGGCTCAAGTTGTGCCAGAAATGATTCTGACTCAGAGCCAGGTATACTTCTAGTCCTTTCCTTGACTAGCCAAAACCCCAGTCACAGACCCAACAGTCATACTTTGCACATTTACTAGTGTCCTTTGAATGATAAATATATCTGATAATGATCTGATTGGTGCATTCTATGTGAATTCCTGAAGTTCAAAGCAAACTTTGTCAAGATTGCTTGCTAGGACTCTTCAAGAAGAACGATCCTCTGTCTCCCAGGACTTAGTAAATGTCAAGTAATTAGTATCTATGAAACAAACTAAGGGATAAAAGAAACAGTTTTCTTGAATAGGAGGATGTTGCCTGCTGTGTCCTTTGATTTGGATGTACCTAAAGAATTTGGAAAAGAGATGAAGAGCAGTGTGAAGTTAGAGAAATCTAAAAACGGCTCTCATGCATTTCAGAAATATCTGTTGATGAAAATCACCTAGGAGATCTGAGAGAAAAAAGTGTGAAGTGATATACTGTGAGGAAAAAAGGCAGTCTTGTCCCTACCCAGGGGTGGGCTTTAAACTAGCCACTGTAAATCAGAAAGGTGCTTGAGAGTTGTCATAGACAGATTCTTTGGATAAATCAGGTCAGTACTTGAGTGTGGTCAAGGAACCAAGTAAGTGTTATTTGGCAAGAAAAGGAGAACAAGCCAGAGAGCTATATGAATACATGACACCTTTACAAGTGAAGTGTTACTACTTTTTTCCCCTTTTCTTTTAAGAGCTTCTCCTAAGATCATAATGTTGGCAAGTCCTTCACTTGGAATGCACTTCATATCAACATTGTCTTACAGCTTGAGATGTAGAAACGTGCTTCCCTCATCTACTCTTGAGTGGGTAATGGAGGATGGAAATGTGAGACTTCACCCTGTTTTTTTTAACCAATTTCTTTGGGGGTTTATATTTGTGCTTTTTAAGTGTTTTGTTTGAACTTAAAGGCATACAGTTTCACAGAGAAATCATACAAGTAGCCCCTGAGAGCAAAAGTACATTGTATGTAATTTTCCAGCCCAGAATGCAATTTCTTACTGTTTATTTTAATCTAACAAAGAAATATCAGTACTTGGTGTCGTGCATGAGTATGCCCTGAGTATTTCTGTC
>VWYK01019764.1:14489-47024 GCA_013399775.1 Semnornis frantzii | reverse complement strand
ATACTAATTGAACAAAAATGCTACGCAGGGTGGTTTGATTTCATACTATTTGGTTGTGGCTGCTCCCTCCCTGGAGGCGTTCAAGGCCAGGTTGGAGGAGGCCTTGAGTGACCTGTTCTAGTGGGAGGTGTCCCTGCCTATGGCAGGGGGTTGGAACTGGATGATCCTTGAGGTCCCTTCCAACTTTATCACTCTATGATTCTATGATTTTCTAACCAAAATGATACTGATTCTAGGATTTGAAACTTGCAACTAAAGCAAAAACCCCAATGCATGAGACCTGAAACACAGCTACTTTTAGACCACATTCTGCTTCTAAAACAGTCTTCAGAGGCTTCTCTGTCACTTTTTTGCTTTACTACATTTTATCACTTTGGGCTGTTTTTACAGCAATCCATACTTCACAGATAAGTTTGTTGTTTCTCCCCAGGGCTTCCCTTTTGCCAGTGCACTCAAGTCCAGGTTTTAGCCTCATTTCTTCATAGAAATGAGCCTTCTGCAATGAACTCATTTGCATGTCTCCTTTGAGCCCATGAGGCCCCAAGGCTAAAGGTCTCAAAACTAAACCTTGCACAGCATAAAAGCAGGCAGCCAATGGAAGGATAGATTAGAGACAAACCCACAGGCAGGCAGGACTGGTTACATTGGAGGCTCTACCTCTACAGCCTGCAAAAGCAAAGTCCATCTGCTCTGTTGTCCCATCCCTGGAAACATCCCAAGTCAGGCTGGACAGGGCTGTGAGCAACCTGCTCTAGCCAAAGATGTCTCTGCTCACTGCTAAGGGGGTTGAACTAGATGACCTTTAAAGGTCCCCTTCCAACCCAAACCTTCTGTGTACCTACCTATGTTGGCTGTTTTGGCATTAGACAGTTTTAAAACCACTTGATACAAATCTAGGCTGTTTTTTTTTTTTTTTAATAGCCACTAGAATAGAAAATAAAAATCACTAAGGAATAGACAAGGCTTAAATGGACTAAATTAAGGCAAAACAGAAGAAAAAAAAATAGGAATAATTTAACAACTTTTGCTAGTACAGACAAAAATCAGTATTTTACATTCTAAGTAATGAGTGTTTAAGAAGTACTGGAAGGAGACCTTATTGTGACCTTCCAGTATCTGAAGGGGGCCTACAGGAAAACTGGTGGGGGACTTTTTAGGTAGTGATAGGATTGGGGGGAATGGAGTAAAACTGGAAGTGAGTAGATTCAGATTGGATGTTAGGAAGAAGTTCTTCCCCATGAAGGGGGTGAGACAGTGGAACAGGCTGCCCAGGGAGGTGGTGGAAGCTCCATCCCTGGAGGTCTTAAAGGCCAGGCTGGATGAGGCTCTGAGCAACTGCTGTAGTGTGAGGTGTCCTTGCCCACAGCAACAGAGTTGGCGCTAGATGATCCTTGAGGCCTCTTCCAGCCCTGACAATTCTACGATCCTGTAAGTATTGATGTTTCCTGAACACTTACACATGGCTTAAATACAAAATCCACACAAGACATTCCTCAGTGTGGTCTTCAAGGCTCATCCTGACATTTTCACATCAACAAAATTGATCCTAGAATCATAACATGTAAAATGATAGAATGGTTTTGGTTGGAAGAGTCCCTTAATTGAGTGCAACCCAGCGCTGCCAGGTCACTACTGAAGCCTGTCTCTCAGCACCACATCTACACAGCTTTCAAATCCTTCCAGGGATGGTGACTCCAGCACTTCTCTGGGCAGCCTGTTCCAGGGCTTGACAACTCTTTCAGGGAAGAATTTTTTTTCCAAACTCCATTTTCCAACATCAGGCCATTTCCTTTTATCATGTTACTTGTCATTGTGAGAGAAGACTGACTCTCACCTGGCTCCAGCCTCCTTTCAGGGACTTGTAGAGAGCCATCGCTGTCTCCCCTCAGTCTCCTCCAGACTAAGCAACCACACTTCCCTCAGCTGCTCCTCACAAGACTTGGTCTCCAGATTCTTCATCAGCTTTGTTACCCTTCTCTTGACCTGCTCAATGTCCTTGGAGTGAGTGGCCAAAACCTGAACCCAATGTTTGATATGTGGCCTCAGCAGTACAGGGGGACAATCTTGCTGCACTGATTTGACCTGGAAGCATCCTATGATGTCTGCTCCTGGAGTTCTGCACCTATACAACACAAATTCTCACTTCTGGAGCTTCCTACTGCTAGGACACTGTGAAAAGTACCAAGAGGAGCTGCAGACAGTCCTGCTGCCCTGCAGGTTAACTGTGCCTATCCCTGTTAGATGCCCTGGAAGAGTCTGCAGTTTAAGATGCAAAACAATAGAAAGATCACACTCCAGCAAGTCAGGTCTACACAAAAAAGTGAGCAGCCAGCCCGAACTGTTGTAAAAATGGATGACCATTTACAGTCCTGTGAGCCTTCTTACTAGGTGATCTTTAAGGTCACAGCATCTTTATAATCACAGGATCAAAGAATGGTGGGGGTTAGAACAGACATCTGGAGATCATCCAGTCCAACTCCCCTGCTAAAGCAGGGTCACATAGGATCATAGGATGTTAGGGGTTGGAAGGGGCCCCCAGAGATCATCCAGTCCAACCCCCATGCCAGAACAGGACCATACAATCTAGTGCAGGTCACACAAGAATGCATCCAGGCAGGTCATGAAAGCCTCCAGAGGAGACTCCACAATCTCTCTGGGGAGCCTTTTCCAGTGCTCTGTGACCCTTACAGTAAAAGAAATTCTCCCTTGTGCTGAGGTGGAACTTCCTATGCTGTAGTTTACATCCATTTCTCCTTGTCCTATCACAGGGCACAAGTGAGCAGAGGCTGTCCCTGTCCCTTCCTTCTTGACCCCCAGCCCTCAGACAATAAATAGACATTTATTAAATCCCCTCTCAGTCTTCTTCTCTCCAGACTGACCAGCTCCAGCTCTCTCAGCCTTTCCTCATCAGGCAGTGCTCCAGTCCCTTCATCAGCCTTGTGGCCCTTCCTTGGACTCTCTCAAGCAGATCTCTGTCCCTCCTGAACTGGGGAGCCCAAAGCTGGATGCAATATTCTATGTGAGGTCTCACTAGGACAGAGTAGAGGGGGAGGAGAACCTCCCTCAATCTGCTAGACACACTCTTCTTAATCCACCCCGGGACCCCACTGGCCTCTTGGCCACAAGGGCACATTGCTGTCCCATGGATGGGTGGCATGGATGGCCACCAAGACTCCTAGGGTCAGCCAGAGCAGATTGCTCAGGATCACATCCAGGCAGGTTCTTAAAGTCTCCAAAAAGGGAGGCTCCCAAACCTCTCTGGGCAGCTCTGACACCCTCACAGGAAAGAAATTTTTCATCACACTGAGGTGGAACTTCCTGTGTTTTCCTTTGTGCCCACTGCCCCTTGTCCTGTCACTGGGCACCACTGGAAGAGCCCAGCCCCATCCTCTTGACCCCTGCCCTTTAGCTATTGATAAGCCCTGTGAATGGTTCATGATGACCATGACTGAGCTACAATGCTGGCAGAGTTTCAGTTTTCCCTTCATGTCATCATGTGAGGATTCTCCAAATGGCAGTGCAGCAGTGAAAAGCCTCACCCTGTCCCCTCCTTTATCACTGTATCCCCAACAAAACCATGCATACATTTGCATAACCATCTGTACATCTGTGTACACAGGGGCTAGGAAATGCACTCTCACAGCATGTCCTGTTGTGTCCCATGCTGAATACCTGATTTATTCTGCAGCCTCAATAGCTCCCAACATGATTAAGCCATCTCTCCTTTGGCATTCCAAACAGATATTCAACATAGTGGTTCTGATTTCCATGCACCTTGAACCCAAGCCAGATCCCAACAGGCTGAGCAGGGCAGGACCACTCAATGCCATTCCAAGAGCACTGGGTGGGTAAAGAAAACTCTTCATGTACCAACATAATAGAACCACAGAATGGTAGGGGTTGGAAGGGCCCTCCAGAAATCACTGAATCCAAACTCCCTACCAAAGCAACATTACCTAGGGCAGGCCACACAGGAACACATCCACGTGGATTCTGAAAGTCTCCAGAGAGAACACAACCTGTCTGGGCAGCCTGTTCCAGGGCTCCATCATCCTCACCATAAAGAAGTGTCTCCTCATGTTGAGGTGGAACCTTCTGTGTTCCTGTTTTACCAGTTGTCCCTTGTCCTACCACTGGGCACCACCAGAGACTGGCACCTTCACCCTGACACCCACCCCTCAGATATTTACAGACAATGATAAGATCCCTTCTCAGCCTCAAACAGCCTAGGGTCTCTCAGCCTTACCTCAGAGGAGAGGAGTTCACGTTCCCCAGTCATGCTAGCATCTCTCTGCCAAACTCTCTCCAGCAGATCCCTGTCTCTCTAGAACTGGGGAGCCCAAAACAGAGACACAGTATTCCAGGTGTGTAATACTTCAAAAAAAATACACAAACCAACTTAACAAATCAAGGGGAAGTGGAAAAAACATAGTATCAGACTTGCAGTTAAATACAGGGGAGGTTAAAAATCCATGAATTTGCTGCTGTGGCCCCATGGCAAATGCCCCCCACAGCAGAAAGGTAACCAGGAGAAGCTCCAGCAGGACTGAACTGTTGAGAATCTAAAGCTGAGTTCCTAAGTGCAGGAAGGATCAGAGTAATTCTACCTTACAGCTGCATCCTGCAAGGTGCTGTCCTGTGTTATTCTCACATCCAGGTGAACAATGAAAACAGCTTCACTGGACGTTTTTTTTTTGTTTTTTTTTTTTTTTTTTTGTCACAGCAGAGAGGGCTGAAACTTGTGGGACATCAGCTCAAGAGTCACCAGCTGCTGTAGACAAAGGACTGAGAACTGCAACACAGAGCTGGTTGTGAGATACAAAAAAAAAAAAAAAAAAAAAATTCTTAGTTTATTTAACAATGTTGTTAACATTTAATACAAAGACACAAACAGTTCCGGTTCAGGACTTTTCCAGGTTGCATTCCACCTCCTCACCACCCAAACTCTGCTCTCTCAGAGAAATGAAAGGGACAGCACTGAAACTCAAGGGGCAGTACATTTAGCTTTGCTTTTAATCCTCAGCAGAGCCTGTTTCCTTTTAGTCAGATTTTGCAACATTTCTATGGCTGCTCTGCTTCACAAATCCAATGAACAAGTATAAAAAAATATGGAAAGTTCCAGAACAATCTAAAATTCTGTTCTACTTTTCACTTTTATTTCTCAAGTCCCAGAAATCCTAAAAAAAGGCTTCTTTGAAGCAATCCCCCTGATTAGGCCCATTCAAGTGTTAGATGCAAGAGGTTTTACTGTTTTCCTTGTCTGTTTCCTTGTTTTAAATTAACCTCATAGTGGTCACAAACGTCAAACCCTGGTTTTGTAACACCTAGAAAAGCATTTACAGACCTAGATGGCTAAGCTTAGGTCATTAAAAGAAAAGTTAACTCCCGGAGAGTCACCGCAACACCTTCTGTTTTACAGCTTATCCTGCAAGTGCCACGGGAGGAATCTGAAAGACACAAGACACCAAGTTTATAGAATGGGCATTCAAATAAAAACTCAGAGTAGCTCTTTGCAGTCACAGAGGAGAGCACTTCACTGGTTTTCAGAAGGGCAGCAGCTCCGAGCTCGGGTCAGTTAAGGACAGCACATGCTCACCATCCATAGCTGCACTTCCTGCGCCCTGGAAGACTGTCCCCGGGCCATACACACACACACCCCCACCGGTTGCTTCAGAACAATTACTGCCACCTCCTGATGCCACAGACAAACCACCCCTCATTACAGGAGCAGTGGGAATGTCCCATATCAGCTGTCAGCAAGTCTTGCAGGAGCTTCAGCGAGCAACTGTCACATCTCATTTGGGTAATGAGCGGTAACATGCAACATGAGGTCCTGGGAGGGCGTGCCTCAGAGCCCAAGGATCACCAACAAGACGCTCTTGTAGATTGTTCTGGCAGTTCAGAAGGTGAAAAGGGCTGAGCTGCTTCACAGTGCTGAGGAGTTCACAGCCTGTTCTCTGTGTGCAGCCAAGCCATCCTCCTGCTCCAACTTGTTAGGGAGGCGATTAGCGCAGACCTGCAAGTGTCACCTGGCACCTTCGGCTCTTTACTGCTGCCCTAAATCCTTACTGAAATGACATCACCACGCTCAGGCTGCTGGTTACTTGAAAAAGGGCCAGCACAACCACAGCTCCACAACTGCTATCTAGAGTGACATCACTGCCACACTTGATCTGCCCCCACAGGGATCAGCTCCTCAGCTCTGAGGACTCTCAGAGTCACCTGCCAGAGTCAGCAGCAGAAAGGATTTAACTGATCCAAACTACTTCTTAGAGGTTGTCAACACCACTTCCACCAGCACTTTCAAACTCCTTAGAGATCTGCCACCAGCCACTAACTCTCCTTAGTCCTGCTCCAATTTAAACTGGGACAGTAAGCACTGGAGATGGAATCATCACGGAATCATTAGAGCCAAACTTCCCATTCACTAGCAGCAGACTTGGCAGAGTTAGGCAATAGTTGGACTTGATGATCTCAAAAGGTCTTTTCCAGGCAAAACAATTCCGTGGTTCTGTGCTAAAAGGCTCTCTAATTACAAGTGTAGAGTTTTCCTTCATTTTAAAAGGTGTCCTTTATCAGATGAGAAAGTGGTCCAGTGACAAGGCAACCAATATCTCAGGTTTTATTGGAAAACCTCTCTGCACTGCATACTCTCTGCCGTGGTAGGAAATGAGGTTGAAGAGAAGTTCAAGCTCTTACATCAAAGGGGAAATGCTAACTCAAGCTCAGTGTCAGTGGTTGAGATCAGTGACCAGAGGGTTGATCAGAGACTGGCAGAACTGCAGGACCATCAACAGCCACAAAGCAAAATTATCGACAGTGGGAGAAAGTGGCTGTGCATCACCCCTGCACAACAGCCTTTCTCCTCTTTCTCAGTTACACTAGCAGCCCCAAGCAACTTCTGACCCATTTCCATTCTTGTCTTCCTCCTTGTGGCCCCTTCCTCCCTTTCCCCTTTCCCCTCCCCCCCACCTCGCGTTTTTGCGTTGTCTGCCTCACAACTCTTTCCTCTTGCATTTCAAGAGGGACTATTGTGGTCCTCACTGTTAGGTGAGAGGTGGTGGTCTTGCTTCCCAGAGACACAGAGCAACCAGGACAAGCCCACTTGAAGGGCAGGTGCAAGCCATGTACTAGGGACCACCACTGAAGCAGGGCTAGAATCACAACCCCTGTGCACCTCTTCAAATACAGCATCAGAAGAAGCTGCTCCTCCTCTCCCAGGAAGCAGTGGCACATCTTGTAACGCCACCAAAGGGAGAAAAGCAGTGCAGGGTGGGTAGACAAGAGGGCATGCTGGCACAAGCACCTGAGCAGGGTGTTGGACAGTCTCCAAGTCAGACACTTGTGACAATTCCATCAAGACTGCTTCATCACTTTACCAGGAACCTTTCCTGCTCTGCTTACAGTGAAGGAGAGGGATGTGCAGTGCTGTGACATGTCCTGCCCCCTGGCAAGGCCTGGGAAAATGTGGAGCCTAAAGGCAAACAATGGATACTAAGGACAGTAACTTCCCAGCACTGGCTCCAACATATCAGCATCTAAGAGCCTCTGAGATCAGACAGTTCTGAATTTACCAAGGGGTTGCCCTGTATTCTGGGTTCCCCACGCACCACGATGGCTTACACCAACAGGCAGTTTTGGACAGGTCATTCGACACCTTCCCACCTTTGTCATCACTACAGAAAACTCTTCCTCCTCTAAATCACCATCACCCTGAGATCACAAGACATTTCCTGTAGGAGATCTGGGATGAATTGAGTTTGCAAGGATTACACAAGGCTCTGCAGGACTGAGAAGTGTTGGTGTAGGAAAAGAGAAGAACTTACAGCACCCTTCTCAGTGATCAACTTCGGCATCTTCAAACTGCCCGGCAACTACTGGTGCTATGTCCACCTCCATGCCATCTGAAAAACAGGAAACTGTAAGGCTCAGAAGTGGATGATGAGAACAAGTCTTAGGAGGAATGGCTGAGGGAAATGGGATTGTTTAATCTGGACAAAAGGGGGCTGAGGGGAGACTTCATTGTTCTCTACAGCTCTGTGCTGGTTTGAGCTAATTGGAGTATTTTAATAAAGAAAATTATACTATAGGTTGTGAAGGAAAACAATGGTGATGTCTACTTCACTCATAGGCTTGCTGAGAAGTTTACAAAAAGATAAGAGATTCTCTTGAGCTGGCAGTCTGGGTCACGATGGGCAGCTTCTTGGGCATGGCTTCTTGGGCTCTCTAGCAGCTCTGGCTTCTCCTCTCTGCTGAATAACTTCACTAACCACTTTTCTTCTAATACTCCCCAGCCGATCCTCCTTGCACGTAAGGCAACCTTGGGGTAAGGTGTGGGGGTGGGGAGAAGGTGGAAGGGTGGTTGGGAGCCCCTCCTGGGGTCTCTGATTTCTGGGAGGGGAGTTGTGTGTCTGTATTACCTTTACCTTGTATATTTCTGTAACTATTCCTGTATATACTGTATATATCTGCTTGTATATTGTGCTGAGCTGTAAATAGAGCTTCATCTCTTAACTCCCAGCCGGTTGAGTTTTAGTCTGGGTCATTTTTCAAGTGTGGGGGGGTGGGGAACTCCCAAACCATCACAAGCTCCATGAAAGGAGGTTGAAGTGAGGTGGGGGTTGGTCTCCCTAGTATCAGCTGGTAGAATGAGAAGAAACAGCCTGAAATTATGCCAGGGGAGGTTTAGGTTGCATATTAGGAAAATTTCTGTACTGCAAGAGTGGTCAGGCATTGGAACAGGCTGCAAAGGGAGGTGCTGGAGTCTCCATCCCTGGAGGCATTGAAGAAATGTATGGCATTGGCACTTCAGGACATGGTTTAACGGCCATGGTGGTGCTAGGCTGATGGTTGGACTCGATGACCTTAGAAGGGTTTTCCAGCCCAAACAATTCCACCAGTCTCTGCTATCCCAGGAAAGAGAGCGAGCGCCCTCTGCTGGCAAGGGTCAGCGAGGACGGAAAAATCCATCCCGGAAGGGAGAGGGGCTGCAACGAGCTCAAGAGTTTGTGGGTTTGTTCCAGCTCCATCGGCTGGTCACTTAAGACATAATCCTAGAACCACAGAATGGTAGGGGGTGGAAAGGACCTCTGGAAATCATCTAATCCAGTAAGGTACACCTAGGTTGTAGAGGAACATGCCCAGGTGGGTTTCGATCACCAATTCCTACACCCTCATCTCACCCTATCTCATTGAGACTTAAACACCAGACTTAAACCAGTTCCTTTTTCAAATGCAGTTCTGGTGTAATGAATTATTCCCAGTAGTGGCCTTAATTAGGCTCTAACAGAAAGAAACCGAATCCTGTTCTGAAACAGTTCTCAGCAGTCAGACTGAAAACACAAACAACAACTCTGTGCAATGATGTTAGAAAACAAGAGAGCTCTCAAACTGAGCAACCACAGGTAATATCAGCACTTGCAGCAAGCCAAGCAGTAGCACTACAGCAAAGAAGATTAGGGAGGCAAATAAAGTGGATGAAGATGGCTTGCAGAGATGTGACATCCTCACTGATCCATTTATTTTAATTTTCAGAACTCTGGGGTCAGAAACCTGTCAAAACTTTCAGCTGAAGGGCACTGCTACACCACCAGGATCAGAGAATCACGGAATGGTTTGGGGTGGAAGGGATCTTAAAGATCATCCAGTTCCACCCTCCCCTGCCATGGGCACCTTCCACTATACCAAGCTGCTAAAGACCTCATCCAACCTGTCCTTGAACACCTCCAGGAAGAGGGCATCCATAACCTCCCTGGGCAACCTGTTTCCACCCTGTTCTCAACACCCTCACTGTAAAGAGTCTCTTTCTACTATTCAGTCTAAATCTACCCTGCATCACCTACAATTACCTTAAAGTTATAAATATGCACTAAAGGTTGTGGAACAAAGAGAAGTTGGAAACAATTGACAAGGCAAATTGGTTAAAAAATTGCCCCTGTGGATGAGGACAGATTAGTTCTTATCCCATGAATTATTCCAGGCAAGCTGAGAGAAATCCAAATCAGCTGCATCATCTCAAGGGAAACTCTTCAACTCCCTGAAAGCAGGTTACAGTCAGGTGGGGTCACTTTCTCTCCCAAGTATGAATCACAGAACTTTAGAGGCTGGAGAGGACCTCCAGAGATCAAGTCCAACCTCCCTGCCAAGGCAGGATTCCCTGGGGTAGTTGGCACAGGAATGCATCCAGGTGGGTTTTTTAAGTCTCCAGAGAAGGAGATTCCACAACCTCTCTGGGCAGCCTGTTCCAGTGCTCTGGCACCCTCACTGGAAAAAAGTTTCTCCTCATGTTGAGTTGAAACCTTCTATGTTTCAGTTTGTATCCACTGCTCCTTGGCTTGTTGCTGCTGATCACTGAAAAGAGATTGACTTCATCAACTTGACACCCACACCTCAGATATTTGTGTACATTTATCAGATCTCCTCTCAGGCTTCTGTTCTCCAAACTAAACAGCCCCATGTTTCTCAGTCTCACCACAGGATGAGAGGGAATGGCCTCCAGTTGTACCAGGGGAGGTTTATTTAGGTTGGACATGAGGAACAATTTCTTCCCCAGAAGGGCTGTCAAGCCCTGGAACAGGCAGCCGAGGGAAGTGGCGGAGTCACCATCCCTGGAGGGATTGAAAACACATGGAGATGTGATGCTGCAGAGAGGAACTATTTCCCTGCTCTTCTTCCAAGTAATATATTCTCCAGCAGTAACAGCACACGGAAAAGACAACATCTGAGAGATTAGGGTTGTTTTTTTTCCAACAAAACCTGAAGCCTGTGCCACCATTCAGTCTAGAGCCTGTAGAGTTGGGTGGGAAGAAATTGACTGAAATACAAGGAGAAAAGGACCGGGGAGCCCTGGTGGACAGAAGAATGATCATGAGCCAGCAATGGACCCTAGTGACCAAGAAGGCAAATGGTATCCTGGAGTGTATGAGAAGGGGTGTGGTTAGTAGGTTGGGAGAGGTTTTCCTCCCCCTCTACTCTGCCCTGGTGAGGCCATATCTGGAATACTGTGTCCAGTTCTGTCCTCACTTCAAGAAGGACCTCAGGGGACTGCTTGAGAGACCCCAGGACAAAGACACAAAAATGCCGAAGGAAGAAGAACATCTTCCTTACAATGGTTGGACCTGATGATCTTAGAGGATTTCCCAACTGAAACAATGTTATGATTCTAAGAATTCCCAAGGTTGTGACCCTCATTTTTTAACACAGCAGCCCTCAATCCCTGGCAGGCAACGAGCTGCCTGTAGGGCCACAGTCCATGGCTGTGAACTAAGGTAAGGCTGCTGCCGATGCCCACAGCGCAGTGAGGTATCACCAAGTGCATGATCCTCTCTCAGTCCTGGATGGGAGGAATCACTGCTTTCATCTAGTCTTTTATAAAGCAAAAGCATTTCTTACCTTCAAACTCCCTGATGGAGTCTTCTGTCCTGACTCCAGCCATGTTGTACTGGCTGCTGACAGACTGGGCTAGCATGCCCTCCAGCCTCTCCAGAGTGGCCTGACCTTCTGCGGTTAAATGCGACAATCCCTCTTCGTATGTGTAAAAGCTTGGGATGTCTCCTTGCTCCAGTTCTGCAAAAAGGAATTTGTGCTTATCAGAACAAAGCTTAGGAGCCTGCATCAAGCAGGGATGGAGGAACAGGAATCAGAGAATGGCTTAGGTTGGAAGGGACCTCAGAGATCACCTATTCCAACCTCCCCGCTATGGACAGGAACACCTCTCAACTAGACTCGGCTGCCCAAGGCCTCATCCAATCTGGACTTGTACACTCCCTTAGTGAGGAGACAACCACAACCTCCCAGGGCAGCCTATTCCAGAGTCTCACCACCCTCACACTGAAGGACCTCTTCCTAAGATCCAGCCTAAACCAACTCTCCCCCATCTTAAACCCTTTCCCCTTGTCCTATTGCTAGATGCCCTTACAAAAAGTGTCTCTGCAGCCTTCCTGTGGGATGCCTTCAGGAACAGGAAGGCAGCTCTAAGGTCCCTCCAGAGTCTTCTCTTTTCTAAGCTAAAGAACCCCAGTTCCCTCAGCCTATTCTCATAGCAGAGGTGTTGCAGTGAGACATTATTCTTAGATTAACTGATCTGAGATTAAAAAACTGCTTAGGTCAGTTACAGAATCTACACAGTTAAGTAAATTGACCACACCACAGCATGGACATTGATCTTTTGCTAGCACATCCACTGACAACAGGAAAGGTTGGTTGGGCATCTGTGTTTCTAGAGGCTTTTGAGAATGTTTTTGCTGAACTCCAGTGATTTCTGACAGCTAAATGGCAGATTTTCTGCAGATTTCTGAGTTTTTATACTGTGTCTGTGGCACAAAATGTGTGGTCAGGAAAAGTAATAAAAAAGGAACTTCTAAACAGACCAAACCATTCTTATGGCAGATACCACAGGAGAATCATAGAAAGGTAAGGTTGGAAGGGACCTCAAGGATCATCTAGTTCCAACCCCCTGCCATAGGCAGGGACACCTCCCACTAGTACAGGTCACTCAAGGCCTCCTCCAACCTGGCCTTGAACACCTCCAGGGAGGGAGCAGCCACAACCTCCCTGGGCAACCTGTGCCAGTGTCTCACCACCCTCACTGCAAACAACTTCCTCCTAACATCCAGTTTCAGTCTCCCCTCTGCCACTTTAAACCCATTGCCCCTTGTCCTGCCATTGCAAGACCTTGTCAATAGTCCCTCCCCAGCCTTCCTGTAGGCCTCCTTCAGATACTGGAAGGCTACTATAAGAAGTTCCAAGTTGTTCCAGTTTGGGACTCTCCAGTTCAAGGGAGAGGAGGAATTAATGGAAAGAGCCCCGTGGAGGGCTGCAAAGATGTTGAGGGGGATGGAAGAATCTCTCTGAGGAGGAAAGGCCGAGAGACTTGGGGGTCTTTACCCTGGAGAAGACCAAGAGGGGATCTTCTCAATACCTAAAGGTTGGGGGTCCAGACTCTTTTCAGAGGTGCTGAGCAACAGGATAAGGGTAATGAGCACAAACTGGAACACAGAAATCCCACCTGAACACGAGGAAGATTTTTTTTTTTCACTTTGAGAGTGCAAGAACACTGGGACCAGGCTTTCCAGAAAAGCTGTGAAATCTCCTTCTACAGAGACTTTCAAAACCCACCTAGACACAATCCTGTGCAACCTGCTCTGGGTAAAGCTCCTTTAGCAGGGGTGTTGGACTAGATGACCCCACCCAGAGGTCCCTTCCCACCCTCACCATTCCATTTCAGAAGAGCTGACTGTTACCAACCGTGGGCCTCAACATCGTACTCCTCCCCTTCATAGTCATTGTCTGAATCTTCATCCTCTGGGTCTGGGTGCAGAGTCTGGCACTCACACATTGCTGAAAACATGGCTTCCACTGCAGGGACACAAATTGGAATAGGTTGCCCAGGGAGATGGTGGAGTCACCACCCCTGGAGGTGTACAAGAAACATATGGATGTGGCACTCATTTCTCTCTCACTCACTTCTCCACCAACACTCCCACAACAGGCAAGAAATCCTGGACTGAGTAATCAGAAAGATTGAGAATATTCCTTTACTGGAAGCACCACTGAATTTATATCCAGAAATACAGGTCAACCAACAGCCATGCAAGAAACAAACTGAGATTCCTACAGCCAGTCTGGTGCTTTGTCCATTTATTAATAGTTCATAATTCATTTCACAGGACTTTTCTATTATCTCATAGATCATAAAAGTTTCTCTCTGGACAATTCAGTCTGTGGTTACCCACTGCAGTGATAGGACAAGGTACAATAGGTACAAGCTCAAACACAGGAGGCTCCGCCTCAACATGAGGAGAAACTTAGAATCACAGAATGGTAAGGTTGGAAGGGACCTCAAAGCTCATCCAGTTCCAACCCCCTGCCATAGGCAGGGACACCTCCCACTAGTACAGGTCACTCAAGGCCTCCTACAACCTGGCCTTGAACACCTCCAGGGAGGGAGCAGCCACAACCTCCCTGGGCAACCTGTGCCAGTGTCTCACCACCCTCACTGCAAAGAATTTCCTCCTAACATCCACTTTCAATCTCCCCTNAGCCCTCTGAGCATCTTGGTGGCCTCCTCTGGACCCACTCCAACAGTTCCATGTCCTTCCTGTGCTGGGGGCTCCAGAACTGCACAAAGGTCTGCAGGTGGGGTCTGAGGAGAGCAGAGCAAAGGGGCAGAATCCCCTTCCTTGCCCTGCTGCCCACACTGCTCTTGCTGCAGCCCAGTACTCAGTTGCTGTCTGGGCTGCATGCGTGCACAGCTTTATCTTGAGGGCAACAGAGCACTGGAGCAGGCTGCCCAGAGGGGTTATGGAGTCTCCTTCTCTGGAGACTTTCAAAACCCACCTGGATGCATTCCTCTGTGGCCTCCCCTAGTGATCCTGCTTTGGCAGGGAGGTTGGACTTAATGATCTCTAAAGATCACTTCCAATCCCTGACACTCTGTGATTCTGTCATTCCTTGCAGCATCTAATATTTAAGATTGTTAAAAGCTGGATCTCACTGGAAGCTGAGATACAGTCGCTTTCCAGCAGTACCATCTGGACATTCCTAATGAAATGATCTGTGACTCACATATCACTGACTTAGCAATTAAAAAGATGTTGTCCATGAAGTTTTTTGTTAATGACAGGTAAGATCACCTCTGTTATGTGTTTATACTTAAAAATCTCTACTTTCAAGGATTGGAATTTTCCTTGAGAAGCAGTTGCTTGAAATATTCCAGCTTCAAGCAAGTTAAAACTCTGTGCTTTGCTCTTTTCAGCTCACAGAAACGAAGTCATGAGAGAAGGACATTAAAGGATCATGGCATTTACATCTCTGCACCAGGGGCTTCCCCAGCCAGCCAGGACTTGAAGCTGAAGCACAATTTCCCTCTTCACTTACAGGCTGATTTGTCACTGGGTACAAATCTGAATTCTGCAATTGGTTCAGAGTCGTCATCGCTGTCCTCCTCCTCCTCTTCCTCCCCTTCAGCCATGGGAGCCTCTTTTGTGTCCTCTTCAAGAAATCACAAGATTTAAGAGAAATATGTTTATTTTATAGACAGTTTTATGTTTAAGGGCAACTAAGCTGATAAAAAGCCTAGAGAACAAGTCCTGTCGAGCACAGTTGATGGAACTGGAGAAAAGGAGGCATGGGGAAGACTTTCTGGCTCTCTACAACTACCTGAAATGAGGTTGAAGCCAGCTGGGGGTTTGGTCTCTTTTCAAGTAACAAGCAAGAGGACAAGAGGAAAAGGCCTCAGGTTGCACCAGTAGAGGTTTAGGTTGGACATGATGGAATTTTTTTTCCCCGAAAGGGTTTTTGAGCCCTGGATCAGGCTGCCCAGGGAAGCAGTGGAGTCCCCATCCCTGGAAGGACTGAAAAAGATGTACAGATGTGGTGCTGAGGTCAGTGGTGCTGGTTTAGCAGCAGGCTTGGTTGTGTTGTGTTATTGGTTGGACTCAATCCTAGAGGTCTTTCCCAGAATAACTGATTCCATGATTGTGGCCCAAAAAAGCCATATTTGTTTATCCTTTCAGAAACACAATCAAAACCTGGACACAACCTTAGAAAAGCACAAACCAATCCACTCCCACCCACACTATGGACACCTCAAGGTCCTCTCACAGCACCTCGACAACTCTTGCAACACACAAAAAAACTTCTCTATTAGTAATTTTAGGGCTTTAGATTTCTGCAGTGTTCACATGATGCACCCATGTAGCTCAGGAGCTCTGCCTGACTCTTGCTAAAACCAACTGTGCTCAGAAACTCCCCAATTCAGTCTTTTTCATTCACTTGCACAATGCTGTAAACGAATTCTTTTTAAATCAGGTGGATTTTATAGATCCTCTGCAGTACTGTCATGAGATCAACTCCCTTCCACTAGAGCCTCTCCCAGAGGACTGTGCCATTTACAGATCTGCTTGATGTCTGACACTCCTCACCAGCCAGCAAGGTGCCAGAAGTGTAAGGTGCAATCAGAGCCATTCACTCTGTGGCTCAGGACAGTGCACTGACAGCCTCGAAAGTGCATCTACTGAAAAAACAGAAACACAGTTAAGGCTGTTCCACTGACAGTGGCTTTTATCACACACAAAACTGGCACCACTAAGAATATGAAGAAGCCAAGAAGCTGCCAGCCAGTTGCCCCCAAAAATAAAGTGTCCAAGGGAGCTACCCAATCCCTTTCCAGCAGACCCCCGTGGGGCACAGCTTGCTACTGACGAGTCCGGCTCTGTTTTCAATGCAGCCAACCTCTGACTGCCTTTTCCTGACAAAGGGCTAAGGAGAAGCCACACAGCCACACAGAGCATGACAAAAACTTTTCAGAGGAAGAGCAAAATGTACCCTGCCCATCTAAGAATGAAGACTTGGACTCATTGATTTTAAAGGTCTTTTCCAGCCTAAATGATTCTATTACTCCTGCAGTTGAAGAAGTGGAGAGGTTTGGGTTTAACACTGCTCAGTAGTTCAAACTGTAGAACAGGGATCAGACTGAAAACTAAAGGAGTCTACTTGCTGTAGGAGATTCACAGTAGCCAGAGTTCCTATATTTAAAAACAAAACAAACACGAGCAAAACCAACCACAGCAAAAAAAATCAGCACCAAAATCAGTCTGTAAAGGATTTACAGATAGGAACTATCACAGGAGGTCCATATTTTCAAACACCATTAGCAGAATGAATTAAAAGCTGGAAAGAAAATGATCTTGGAGGTCTTTTCCAAACCAAATGATTATAAGTTTTTGTTTTGTTTTTTTTAATCTATCCTAAGATTTTTAATTCAGTCCAGGCTCAATTTAACTCAAATAGAACTAAAGGAAAATGAGGAAGAACTACCAAGAGGTGTATGTGCATGTCCTCTGATAAGTGGTAGTGATAGACTGCCAGAGAACATCAGCAACACGAGAGAAGGAAGTAACAAAGAGTATTAATATCTTAAAAATGCCTCTGCCTCCTCAGTCTGGGAGTGCTTTCAGTGTACAGACTTTTACTACAGTATCTAAACTTTAGCACTACCTACAACCCTCTACAACCCCCTGACAGGAGGTTGTAGTAAGGCGCGTGTTGGTCTCTTCTCCTGGGTCTTAAGTGGCAGGACAAGAGAAGAGGCCTCAAGTTGCATCAGAGGAGGTTTAGAAATTAGGAAAAATTTCTTCCCCAAAAGGGTTGTCAAGCCCTGGAACAGGTTGCCCAGAGAAGTGGTTGAGTCATCATCCCCAGAGGGATAGAAAAGCCATGCAGATGTGAGGGGCATGGTTTAGTGGTGACCTGGAAGTGCTGGGTTACTGGTTGGATTTGATGGTCTTAAAGATCCCTTCCAACCATAACAATTCTATGATTCCAAAATTTAAAGACAAAATAAATACCAGATATTAACCTCTATATTTCAATGACTTGTGGACCCGAAGCAGGAAGGAGATCTCCTAAAGACCTTGCATGTGTTACTCTCCAATTAAGATAGTTTATGACACACTTAAAATATTAAAAACACTGACAGAATTAAAAAAAAACAACCAAACACACACACACACAGAGCAAAAGGATAGAAAAACATTGTAAGAACAATGAAAGAGAAAGTTTGTCTTCTCCAGGTCAAAGCAAGAATGGTCAAAAGGTTGATGTTGTGGGAAACCTATAAAGATCCATTGAGCCTGGGAACAGGAGTTGTTGTGGAGATTTTTTAAAGCAAGCTGTGGGAGAAAATGAATGAAAGCTTCCAGGCTGATGTGAAACAAGCAAGAATTCGTAGAGCCTACAGAGGGCAGCAAGATTAACGTAAATCCAACTAAGCAAGGATGATGGCAGAAATATTCAGGTTGGAAAAGCCCCTCAGGATCACCAAGTCCAACCAAAACCCCTGCTCTAAAAGGTTCACCCTAAACCATATACCCAAGCACCACATCCAAACGACTTTTAAACACACCTAGGGTTGGGGACTCCATCACCTCCCTAGGCAATCCATTCCAATGCCTGACCACTCTTCCTGGGAAAAAAGATTTCCTAATGTCCAGCCTAAACCTACCCAGTTGCAGTTCTTGTTCTATCACTAATACCCTGTGAGAAGAGACCAGCAGCAACCTCTCCACAACCTCCTTTCAGGTAGCTGTAGACAGCCATCAGGTCTCTCCTCAGCCTCTTTTTCAAACTAAACAGCCCCAGCTCCTTCGGTTGCTCTTCATCAGATTTATTCTCCAGCAGGACTCACAGGGAGCCCACAGAGGACCTGAACTGTTTAAAATGAGTTGTAAAAGAGAAGAGAGCTAATTCTCAGCAGCTCCAGCAAACATTCTGGGAGCAAATCAGTACAGAAGTGACTCTAAACAATTACTTGAATGAAGCCTATCATTTTTAAATTCCAAAAGTGATTCTTTTTGCAGGAGAAATGGTGCTGTGTGGGAACGCTAAGCAACACTCCAGGCATACCTTCAAATTTGGCATTGACCATGACATACAAGTGCTCCCAGGGGTAGGCACTCAGGTCCCTGGAGACTGCATGGAGACTTATGGTGGGGTAGTCCAAGGAGAAGCCAACTCCTGAGTTTTCCAGCCAAGTCAGGCGACTAGCAAGGAAAGAAAAAAAAACAGAAAGAGACAAGTTATAAAGAGAGGAATCCAAGGTACCTGACTCACACCTGCAGGATAAACACAGCAACCCCAAATAGTGAGTAATTCTGGACAAGGCACTTAGCCCACGCTCGAGTAATACACAGCCCTGGATCTGCCCTAACAGGTCCTTGAGCTAATTGATGGCCAAGGCACAAGAAGACTTTTCCTAAAGAACCCTAAACACACTTCAGCCTTACCATATTTGCATTAAACCTTCAACTTGAAGGCCAATGGTACTCTGGGGTGCATCAAGAAAAGTGTGACCAGCAGGGCTAGGGAGATTCTCTGCCCTGATGAGACTACACCTGCAATACTCTGTCCAGTATTGGGCTCCCCAGTTCAAGAGAGACAGAGACCTGTTGGAGAGAGTCCAATGAAGAGCCTCAAGGATGAGTGGGAGAGTTGGGCATCTCCCCTGTGGAAAGAGACTGAGAGCCCTGGGGCTATTTGGTATGGAGAAGAGAAGGCTGAGAGGAGATCTGAGCAATATGTATCAATATCTGGGGAGCAGGGGTCAAGTGGAGGGGGTCAAGCTCTTTTGGGTGGTGAACAGCAGTAAGCCAAGGAGCAATGGATACAAACTGGAACAAAGAAGGTTTCAGCTCAATATTAAGAGAAACATCTTTCCAGTGAGGGTGCCAGAGTCCTGGAGCAGGCTGCCCAGAGAGGCTGTGGAATCTCCTTCTCTGGAGACTTTCAAACCCACCTGGATGCATTCCTGTTCTACCCTAGGTGATCCTGCTTTGGCAGGGTGGTTGGACTACATCTCTGGAGCTCCCTTCTAACCTCTTAACATTCTGTGATTTTCTGAACTTCCCTCCCTCTTCATCTTGCCCCCATGCAGGTATCACTCATCCTTAAAACAACTACAGAGGTTCCAGAGTATGATTTACAACTACAACTATCAAATGTTCTGAGGGTTTTTAAGACAAAGAGAACATTGAAAGGAAAGTCACTGTTGTAACTTCTGAAGGATTACAGATCTGATGTGGGTATAGTATCAGAGAATCATCTAGGCTGGGAAAGATGTTCAAGCTCATCAAATCCAACTACTAACCTAACACTACCAAGTTCATTGCTAAACCATGTCCCTCTACACCTTTTAAATACCTCCAGGGATGGCAACTCCACCACCTCCCTGGACAACCTGTTCCAGGTCTTGACAAACCTTTTGGAGAAGAAAATATTCCTCACGTCCAACCTAAACCTTCCCTGGTGCAACCTGAGGCCATTTCCTCTAATCCTGTTCCTTGTTAGCTGGGAGAACAGACCAACCCTGCCACCTCACTGCAACCTCCTTTCAGGTACTTGTACAGAGTGAGAAGGTCTCCACTGGGCCTCCAGGTTAAGCAACCCCTCCTCCTTCAGCTGCCCCTCACAAGACTTGTGCTCTAAATCCTTCACCAGCTTTGTCACCCTTCCCTGACCCCACTGCAGCAGCTCAATGTCCTTCTGGAAGGAGAGGCCCAGAACTGAGCCCGGGGTTCAAGGTGTGGCTGACCAGTGCCCAAGCCAAGGGTATATCCCCTGTGCAGGACACAGCCAGTTCTGTGAACAGCAGAGACAACACAGCCCAGTTAGGGTTTTTCCCTCCTTACAATTCACATGCTGTAACTGCTGCTTCCCCCACTGCCACTCTCATCCTTAACCACAGCACAGGTTGTCACCACTGGGCTGCTGTCTCCACATCAGAAAGATCAATGTCTTTCTGGCAGCTTAGAAAGAGTTGGGGCTATTCAGTCTGGAGAAGAGAAGGCTCCCAGGAGACCTTATTGTGGCCTTTCAATATCTGAAGGGGGCCTACAGGAAAGCTGTTGAGACTTTTTAGGATGTCATGTGGTGACAGGACAAGGGAGAAGGGAGCAAAACTAGTCATGGGGAGATTCAGATTGGATGTTAGGAAGAAGTTCTTCCCTGTGAGGGTGGTGAGACTCTGAAACAGGTTGCCCAGGGAGGTGGTGGAAGCCTCATCCCTGAAGGTCTTTAAGGTCAGGCTGGATGGGGCTGTGAGCAACCTGATGTAGTGTGAGGTGTCTCTGCCCACAGCAGGGGGGTTAGAACTGGGCGATCCTTGAGGTCACTTCCAGCCCTGACAATTCTATGGTTCTGTGCATTCAAACTCAGCTTTGGGTCTCTGTAACTGACGAGGTCACAGAGGGAACAGAAATACTGAGGGGCAGAAAAGGAGACCTCCACCACATGCAACATTCAACATTGCCAAGGTTTTGTTGAAGGACAAAACAAACAAAAAGGTCACAGAAAACTTGAGAAATCAGGCTGAAAGCAAAAGCGAGAAAGTAGGAGTGAGGAATTTCTTCCCTAGCCTCAATCGGGCAGCTCTCAATGTTTACAGCTGTTGATGCAGAATCAGTACAGGGATCCAAAGCCACATTGTCCTCCCTGGTGCTCAGCTCTCCCACAGCAGGGCACTCCTGCAAACGCTGGCGTTTTCTATTCACTACCAGCAAGTGACTGGTTGCTTTGCAACACACTCAAAACACATCAGCAGGAACCTGGCAGACCTGCATGTGCCTCACACAGAAAGATCTGTTGACAGCAGGTGAGAAGGAAACACAATTTTATGGGTGCTGACAGCGGATGCTGCACTAACAGAAGCCCTTATTGCAGCCTTCCGGTATCTGAAAGGGGCCAACAGGAAAGCTGGGGAGGGACTTTTTAGGATGTCAGGTAGTGATAGGACTAGGGGGGAATGGAGCAAAACTGGAAGTAAGTAGATTCAGACTGGATGTTAGGAAAAAGTTCTTCACCATGAGGGTGGTGAGACACTGGCACAGGTTGCCCAAGGTAGAAGCCCCACTCCTGGAGGTCTTCAAGGTCAGGCTGGATGGGGCTGTGAGCAACCTGATCTAGTGTGAGGTCTCCCTGCCCACAGCAGTGGTGCTGGAACTAGATGATCCTTGAGGTTCTTTCTAGCCCTGAAAAGCCTATGATTCCATGATTCTAAAAGCCCCTCAAATACTAACAGCCAATTTATAAGTGTTTCTTAGCTCGTGTGAAAGGTTTATATTTAACAGTTTGGAAAGCCAACTCACTACTCAATGTCTACTTTAGATCATGTATCTGTTCTAACAACACTCTTCTGTTGCAGAAATGTGTTGCATTTGGAGTACTTTTCTATGGTTAAAGAAATGATGTTGCTTTAGAAGCTGTCATCTTGAACTGCATAATGCAGGGAGGATTAAAAGGACACTAAGATAACACCTTCCAGAATAACCAAACTGAATTCTCCCCAGTAAAAACATCAAATGTCCACGTGCTTAATGCAGCATGAGAGACTTCACAGAAGCACAGCAGTTAATGACAGCAGAAAACACCCAGCCCTGTCCACTCCCCTTCCCAAAGAGAGGTGCTGTGCTTTTAATGTGCTAATCAGCCAGGTTCCTTTGCTGTGCTGTTCAAATGCTATTTAGAGCAGCAATAGCAGGAACTCCCTTCAGGGCTGGCTCCTCACACTCCCTCTTTAAGGAACTGCCCCACACATCCAAGTTCCCTGCATCTCCCTTCACGCAGGTCTGCTCAGGGGAGACTCCCCTCAAAGCAGAGGACTCCTGAGAAGAGAGTTCACACACAAGCAGCCCTCCTGGCCTGCTCTACATCAGCCCCCAGAGAAGCCTTTCGAGTTGGCCCGCACAAAATAAGCCAGAAGGTCCCTTAGAATCAAAGAACTATTTGAGTTGGAAGGTTGGATCTGTAGAGGTGATCTAGTCCAACCTCCCTGCAGTGAGCAGCGACATCTTCAACTATATCAGGTTGCTCAGAGCCCAACCTTACCTGTAATGTTTTCAAGGATGGGGCATCTACCACCTCTCTGGACAACCACCCTATCTATAAAAAATTCCTCCTTTCAACTTAGTCTAAGTCTCTCTTTTGAGTTTAATACAGTAAGCGTCTAAGTCTCCCTTTTTAGTTTAAAACCATCAGCCCCTGTTCTGTCACAATAGGCCCTGCTAAAAAGTCTGTCCCTCTTAAGTACCAAAAAGCTGCAATAAGGTCTGCCCAGAGCCTTCTCTTCTCTAGGCTGAAAAAGCCCAACTCCCTCAGCCTGTTCTCACAGCAGAGGACTTCCAGGTCTCTGATTGCTTTTCGGGCCTCCTCTGAATCTCCTCCAATGGGTCCACATCTCTCCTGTGCTGAGCACTTGAGAGCTGGGCCCAGTACTGCACGTGGAGTCTCAGCAGAGTGGAGGTAAGGGGTAGAATCCCCTTCCTTGACATGCTGTCTACGCTGCTTTGGATACAGCCCAGCATATGGGTGACCACTGGGCTGTAAATGCACATTGACAGCTCACATAGAATTGCAGAAGGTTAAGGTTGGAAGGGACCTCAAAGCTCATCCAGTTCCAATCCCCTGACATAGGCAGGGACACCTCAAACTAGTACAGGTCTCTCACAACCTCCTCCAACCTGGCTTTGAATGCCTTCAGGGAGCAGCCACAACCTCCCTGGGCAACCTGTGCCAGTGTCTCACCACCCGCACTGCAAACAACTTCCTCCTAACATCCACTTTCAATCTCCCCTCTGCCAGTTTAAACCCATTGCCCCTTGTCCTGCCATTGCAAGACCTTGTCAATAGTCCTTCCCCAGCCTTCCTGTAGGCCTCCTTCAGATCCTGGAAGGCTACTCTAAGGTCTCCTGGAAGCCTTCTCTTCTCCAGGCTGCAGAGCCCAAACTCTCTCATCCTGTCCTCATAGCAGAGCTGCTGCAGCCCTCTGATCATCTTCGTGGCCCTCCTCTAGACCCGCTTCAACAGTTCCGTGTCCTTCCTGTGCTGGGGGCTCCAGAACTGTACACAGTACTCCAGATGGGGCACAACCAGCTTTTCATCCACCAGCAGCCCCAAGTTCTCCTCCAAACGGCTGCTCTCCATCCCTTTATCCTCCTCCCTGTATGGATACTAGGGATTACCCCAACACAGGTGCACCTGGCCTTGTGGAACCTTCTAAGGTTCGCATGGGCCCACTTCTCAAGCTCGTTCATGTCCCTTCGGATGACATCTCTCATACCTGAGGGGTGTCACATGCATAGCTCAGCTTGCAGTCCTTGGCAAAGCGGCTGAGGCTGCCTCTATCTCACTACGTCATCAATGAAGATATTAAACATCGCTGGACCCAGCAGAGACCCTTGAGGGACACCACCTGCCACCTAACGTCCAGCCGCTGACCACTACTCTCTGGATACAACTATCCAACCAATTCCTTATCAACCCAACCGCCGACCCACCAAAGCCACATCTCTTCGATGAGGGAGTACCCTCAGCAAGCAGACCCTCACATGAAGGTTCTCCCAGCCTCCTCAGAGCACGCTGAAGGTTACAGGTTGCGGAGAGCCGCCAACGTTCTCGGTTCTGCCCCCCTCACCTCTCGGCGATGTAGAGCGTGCCGGAGCCCAGGGAACGCCCCCCCAGCACCGCCTCCGTGTCCTGCTGCTGGTGCCGAACTCCCTCGGCCGGCGGCGGGAACCGCTTAAGGAAACTCATGGCGCCGCCACCGCCTCCCTCCTCCACCATCTCCTCCGCAGCCGCCGCCGGAAGCGGAAGTGCCTCGAGCGCCGCCGGAAGCAGAACTGCAGGGGCCGCCCGGCCTCTCTAGGCGCCTCTCTGTGGTGCCGAGGCGGGGTTAGGCAGAAGTAGCACCTGCGCGGCACCGCCGGCATGGTGGAGCTGTTGCCTCCGCGGTGGGGCACTTCTGCCCGGAGTGGCTTCTCCCTAGAGGAAGGGGCTGGGTTGGCTACTAAACGAGGGACAGTACTTCACTATAAGGGTGGTGGGACGGTGGGACAGAGAGGTGGTGGAAGCCCCATACTTGGACGTTTTTAAGGCTAGGCTGGATGTAGGTCTGAGCAACCTGATTTAGCGTGAGGTGTCCCTGCCCATGACAGGGGAGTTGGAACTAGGTGAGGTCCCTTCCAGTTCTAACGACTCTCTGTGACAGAGGCTTTGTATGAATCCCTCTGCCTTCCCAGAGGGGAAGAGAAAGGGAGAGAGAAAACTAACCCAGCTTCAGTGAAAACAGTAACGCTAAAAAGAAAGGGGGAAAATATTAATGAAAACGTTAATAAGAAAACCAGTGAAATATATATGCAAAACCAGTACCAGACTCCCTGAGCCCAGGCTGGATTCAGTGGCAAATGGGAACTGGAGTCAGGAAATCAGGGATTGAGTTCAAAGGCAGGACAGACACCTCTTAGGCTGTGCCATAGAAGAAGAAAGCTTAACTCTTGTGGTCCCTCAGCTTTACAATTAATACAATCCAGATGGAATGGAATCCCTCCTTGGTCAGTTTGTGGTCACCTGTCCCATCTACTACTCCCTACAGATGCCACCTTTTTACTTATCCTTTCACTTATCCTTCTGCTTACTCCAGTGTGGCACACAAGATACAGCAGTTCCCTTGGTCTGTACAGGAGCAAGTCTCAGCGAGAGCCTTTTTGCACCCCAACCCTTGGCAGCAAGTGACTGTTACCTTGCTGCTAGGAGCAGCCACTGTCAGTGCACACATGTCCTGAACCTCAGAAAGTGCTCTCACTGAGTAGAGACTTGAGCCAGAAAGTCAAATCACTGAACAGAATTAGCTATGTTCTGACCCAAAGCAGGACCAACCCAACCGTGTTTCACTCCAAAGCATCCATGCTCCTAAGGGTGAGTCATGACCTCTCTCCAGAGTGATGCAGTTTGTGTTCCATGAGCATCTGTCTCTGGCAGCTTTTGAGTAAGTTTCATTATCTGGAAAGGAGAAGCAAAGTGCAGTACTGAGGTGATTAATGTCAGTGCTGCCTGCTGACAGCTGCTGAGCAGTCTTTGGGCAGGTGACAGAGAAAACCACAGCAGCTTTGCTGTGACCATTACCAGATGCTGGGAAAGGAATCGTGCGTGGATGGCTTGCACCCTGTGCTTGATACACAGAATCAAAGAAACATTGCAGTTGGAAAAGCATTGATGTCACCACCATCACTGATGCTGGGGGCAGGCACTGGGTAGGTCTCAGACTGGACTCGACAGCAGATGGGAACCAGATAAAGCAGCGGAATTCAGGAACTGGATTCAGAAGTGCCCAGACTGGGACTGAAGGCAGAATGGACAGAGTCCTCCTGCGACACCAGCTACTGAAGAAGTCAGTTTAACCCTGGTGATCCCTCAGCTGTATACTGGACATGATGTCCATGGGATGGAATCCCTTATTGGTCAGTTTAGGGTCATCTTTCCTGTCTTCTCCCCTAACAAGTGCCACCTCTTTCTTCCTGCACTCCAGCATGGCACCCAAGATTTAGCAATGCCCTTGGTCTGCATAGGAGCAAGTCTAAGCCAGAGCCTTTCTGCTTGGCAGTAACTCTCCCCATCAGTTTCTCACTGCTGGAAGCAGAGCGTCTGTGCAAACCTGCCCTCGACTTCAGCAAGTACACTCACTGAGCAAAGCCTGAGCTGGAAAGTCAAATCACTGAGCAGAATTAGTGCTGTTCTAGCTCCAATCAGGTAATTGAGAGCAGCAGGTACCTTCACATGGTGATTGGATCCTCTTAGGACACAAGGTAGGACTCAGCACCCAAGGGAATGTGTCTGTCTGCTGACCACACAGCACTGCCTGCTGTCAGGTGGCCAGCTCAGACTTAAAACACACAGAATCCATCAAAAAAACAAGTGTTACATTTTAGCCTTGCATTTGGAGCGGGAGGATGGATTTAAGCACAATTCCTCCTCACTCCAGGAGTACACAGCAGCTTGATTACAACCACAGACACATTCAAATCAAGAAACAAAGGTGGGCAAGCTTCGGTGACTGACTTGGAGAGAAGCCGCCCTTGGATTCACCTCCCTCTGCATGGCTTTTTCCTGTTAAAGTCCTAAAACATCACCAATGTCCACTTCCACAGCCACATGTCTGGACAGCAACATCTTCAATGCTGCTCTGCAGGCCTCCATCAAGTGGTTCTATTTGTCTCAACATAAACAAACAAGCTCAGCTTAGCACCACATGGAAACCTCAGGGATCTATGCTGAAACAGCCCAGCTGGAGATGGTGCTACCTCCAAGTATGACCCTTGAAAATAACTGCTAACAAGGAGGCAGATTTTCTCTCTGGCTATTAAGAATTCACTAACCCAGCAACTACACAACTCCAACAGCAAAAAGAATGGATCTTGTAGCATAACAAGCACTGAAGCCTGTCCAGGCTACTGGGCTTTGTCAGGTGGCTGTGACATGACTATGGAATTAGATCTAAAAATGATGTTGAAGATGGAACACATGCAGAAAATCATAGAAGCATAGAATGGCAGGGGCTGGAAGGGACCTCTGGAGATCATTGAGTCCAACTCCCCTGCCCAAGCAGGATCAGCTAGGGCAGGTCACACAGGATAACATCTAGATGGGTCTTGAAAGTCTCTAGAGCAGACTCCACAACTCCCCTGGGCTCCACTGCTCCATCACTCTTACAGCATTTTCCTTCCCTTCCTGCATTGCAGTTTATTGCCCCTTGTCCTATCATACCCTTACAGTAGCCTTCCGGTATCTGAAGGGGGCTGTGGGAGGGCTGGGGAGGGACTATTGACAAGGTCTTGTAATGACAGCACAAGGGGCAATGGGTTTAAACTGGCAGAGGGGAGATTTAGACTGGATGTGAGGAAGAAGTTTGCTTCAGTGAGGCTGGTGAGACACTGGCACAGGTTGCCCAGGGAGGCTGTGGCTGCTTCCTCCCTGGAGGTGTTCAAGGCCAGGTTGGAGGAGGCCTTGAGTGACCTGTACTAGTTTGAGGTGTCCCTGCCTATGGCAGGGGGTTGGAACTAGATGATCCTTGAGGTCCCTTCCAACTTTACCATTCTATGATTCTATGATTCTATCACAGGACATCAAACCATCACAATTATCATGACTACAAAACTAAATCCATCAGGTTTTCCTCACTATCAGCCAGAGCTGGTGAAAGAAAGCAAAACACTGTTAACTGAGCTGCTGCAACAAAATCTACATAAAACAGGAGTTCTCCATTTCTCCATGTGAGCAGTAGCACCAACAAGAGCTGAAACATTTCACAGCAGCCATTCCCCATGCTGGTTTTAAAACCACTAAGAAGCCTCTCCAATATGTGCAAGTATGGTGGAGCATGAAAAAGCCTTTGCTTTCTTCAATACACATTATACTTTGTACATCAAGTTATTTCAACTTTTGTTTTATTATGACAATTTACATGTCATATTTATATGAAAGAAATGACAAGAGATATTATAACAGAAAAAAAAAATCAAAACAAAAAAACCAACCAAACCACAAACACCAACCCAAAAAAAAAACCATTGTGAAAGAAAAACTTACACAATTAGGCCTACAAGCTATAAAATGCTTCAGGCCTAGCTTATACACAAAGAGTTCTGACTAGACTGTAGTGAGAGACAACATTGAACAAATTCATTAACAAAAATATTGACACCAGCCTTAACATTTGGGGTTTTTTTTGGCTTTCTTTTTTTTTTTTTTTAACTTCATTTACAAGGAATACAGTATTTAATAAAACATTTGTGTACTGCAAATCTAAAAACATTGGCTGTTCATAAACTGCAGTTAACCCCTTGAGCACTGCGCTGGTTTGAGCTAATTGGAATATTTTAATAAAGAAAATTGTACTATAGGCTGTGAAGGAAAACAATGGTGATGTCTTCTTCACTCATAGGCTTGATGAGATGTTTACAAAAAAATAAGAGAGTGTCTCGAGCTGGCAGTCTGGGTCACGAGGCACATGGGTCTTGGGCTAGCAGCTCTGGCTTCTCCTCTCTGCTGAATAACTTCACTAACCACTTTTCTTCTAATACTCCCCAGCCAATCCTCCTGGCGCATAAGGCAAACCATGGGGTAAGGTGTAGGGGTGGGGAGAAGGTGGAAGGGTGGTTGGGAGCCCCTCCTGGGGTCTCTGATTTCTGGGAGGGGAGTTGTGTGTCTGTATTACCTTAAACTTGTATATTTCTGTAAATATTCCTGTACATGGTGTACATATCTGCTTGTACATTGTGCTGAGCTGTAAATAGAGCTTCATCTCTTAACTTCCAGCCCAGCTGAGTTCTAGTCTGGGTGATTTTACAAGTGTGTGGGGGGGCAGGGAACTCCCAAACCATCACAGACCTGAGGGCTGTTTAGTCTGGAGAAGAGAAGGCTGAGAGGGGATCTTATTAATGCTTACAAATATCTGAAGGGTGGGTGTCAAGAAGGGGTCAGTCTCTTTTCAGTGATGCCCTGTGATAGGACAAAGGGCAAAGAGCACAAACGGGAACACAGGAAGTTCCACCTCAACGTGAGGAAAAGCTTCACTATAAGTGTGTGTGTGGGGGTGCAGGGGAACTCCCAAACCGTCACAAGCACTGAGGCCACCATGACTTCCACTGAAAAAAAGTCTTAAATGCATTGTGTTTTTCATGCACTGATGAGTGGTGTGGACTGAGGGGGGAACAGTGAAAGCACCACCTGGGTTAAGTGCAACAAGAATGACACTTCAGTTTTTTGCAACGTTATCTTCTCCCTCTCCCCCCTGCACACAGTGTGTGTCCCCTTGGCCCCTTTCACTTTGATATCATAGCAAGTCATGATCTGAAGAGAGACTCAAGAAACACAAGGGTTGAACTCTACCTAAGGAGCTCAGCTTGTGCAACTTCACCATGCTTAAAGTAAGAAAGCAAAACTGAGGCCAGCTGTGAATAAGGCCATTTTTAAGGAACTCAAAGGTTTCTTTGCAAACATATGAGCGGCATGCAGGAGTAAGACAAAACTGTGTCAAGTTTTGTAAAAACTTTTAAAAAAAAAGCTTGTAAAAAAAAATGTTAAGTAAATCTGAGATTTTAAGAAACCTGTCAGGTTTGAGCTAATTCTCATGGAATACTGGAGGACAATCATTCTGCTAACCCTCATGGAATATTGGAGGACAACCATTCTGCTAACTCTCATGGAATATTGGAGGCAACCATTTTGCTAACTCTCATGGAATATTGGAGGCAACCATTCAGCTAACTCTCATGGAATATTGGAGGCAACCATTCAGCTAACTCTCATGGAATATTGGAGGCAACCATTCAGCTAACTCTCATGGAATATTGGGGGACAACCATTCTGCTAACTCTCATGCTATACTGGAGGACAGCCATTCTGCTAACTCTCATGGAATACTGGAGGACAGCCATTCTGCTAACTCTCATGGAATATTGGGGGACAACCATTCTGCTAATTCTCATGGAATATTGGAGGACAACATTCTGCCAATTCTCATGGAATACTGAAGGACAATCGTTCTGCTAACTCTCATGAATACTGGAGGACAACCATTCTGCTAGCAAGTAGCTGGCCTGTGTTACCTGGGATGCTGAATACACCTTGTGTTTGTCTCAGACCTGAGAATGGGGACACAGTGCTTCTGAATCACTCACACACCACATCCTGACTGCTGCAGGAGGGCTGTGGAGTACAGGCAGGGCTTCGCAACCACATTTTCCTTACCAAGAAGTCATGGTAAAGTGAGCTGGGGCAGGAGTACCATGTGAATGAGTAAAGATACTGTACAAGAGTCCATACAGCGAGTAGGAAATGGCAAACTAAACAAGGCTTCATGAGCTGATTTCTTTTTCTACCAGAGTAGCAGAGGAGTATCTAGAGAGGGCTTTACACTGCTCTAACTAACCAATGGTGCCCTGGTAACTAGGCCTACTGTGTTACAGCAGAAGGACTTTGTCCTCACAGAATCTTTACGTTCTGACACACTGATCTAAGTTGAGTTGTGTAGGCCACAGGAACAAACAACAAAGCAAACTGAGCGGACTCCAACCAACGTCCCCAGAGACAAGCACTGTCATGAAGACTCTGTGGACTGATCCTTGTTTTCTCCACATCCACACTGCACTGATGGAACACCACTGATTCCCTCAAGGAAGCAGACCACAAGTAGACTTCCCTGTCACTTTGAAGGTCAGGATGAGACAAGGAGACAAGGATTCTCCTAAATGCAGAGCTTCTGCTCGAAATCCAGTCTTCAAAGGGCAAGTCAGAAGTAGCTTTTAGGCCTGTCCAAGTCTTGCCAATGGCACGAGTTTGCACACACATTTTTCCATTCCACTTCCCTCCATCCATTCCCCAGCTCCTGCTGTTGCCTGAAGAGGGCTCAGACAGCAGGAAAAAGCAACTGTGTCTGCACCTGGGGAAGCAATGAGACTAAGTATACACAAAGTGCTGCACAGTGCACGGCATAAGCCCACCCAGCGTGCAGAGCCACTGCACCGTCAGCCCTGGCTGGGAGCCTTTGGGGTCAGAGGCAGCAAGAGCAGGCATGCTGGCACCCACACACCTCCACTGAGCACATGTCCCCTCCAGCTGTGCTCTCCCCTCTCCTGCTCCTCAACTAAGGTCTAGGGTGCCAGCAAACTTTACTTACAATGATAGTCAAAACCCCGAGGTTGTAGGGCTTTCTTTTAATTGCAGTTCAACCTGGAGCCATTATACCACATAAACAATTAGAAATTCTTCTTACCTACTTTTAGAGTGTTCTTTGTGGCCCCAGAAGCTGCACACAATCTTTAAGTGTCACACTAAGCAATAAACATCTTCTGCAATATACAAAATAAGTTAAATTAACTCTGAAGCACTGGGACGAGCAAGTCCCATGCAGATATTTTCACTGTTTGGAACTCTCGTAGTTATACCTAATCTAAAGTAAGAGCTTGGCTGAGTGATGCATGTACTCAGAAGTGACAGGTAACGTTTGATAGCCCAACTGCTGGTGTCCAGCTTCAGAAAGAGTTTCCAATTGATCAAGATTTCTGAAGCTGGAGCTCTCTGCTAGGTCTCAGACTGGGGACTTGATTGCAAAGCACCAAAATTGAGTCATATAATTTTTTTCTTACAGCAGTAGATACTTGGCAGGGGGAGGAAATTCTGTCGGATTTTTTTATTCTCTGCCTTCCAACATTTCATTCCTATCCCAACTATTAGGGGAGGAAGAAGATAAAAAATTGCAGGAAATGTGGGCTTGATCCTGCAAATCTTCAGGCAATACACTAAATGCTTCTTCTATACAAGTTTTAAACTCTTGAGGAATTCCTTCAGGTGAATTACTGGAGCTTTCCCCTCCATATTCAACAAACATTACTGTTTTGGTTGAAGATATTTGCTCTTTTATACATATATATATATTTAGATATTTAAGGATTTTTCTCTACCCAGTGCATCAGAAGCATAAATCAAATGTAAATAGCTACCTAGAGTGCATGCTGTACCACTATACTAACACAAACCTAGGAACAGTAGTCACTGCACATGTTCCAAGGCCAAATTTCAAGGCCTCTAGACTGGTAGTTTGAACTAGATGATATATAAATTATATCTTGGTCAGACCAGTTTTGGGGGATAGCTTCCATGATTTACTGCCATGGTTTACTTAAGTTACTGTGTTCAAAGTGAATTAAAAAACAGTAGGTGCCATAAACAACCCTCGTTCACTTTTCATAAAAGAAGTTTGTGAAAATGTGTCCTTTGAAACAATGCTTTTGAAAGGTGAGACCAGACCTTCATACTGAAGGGCACTGAAACTCAAAAGTCAGAAGCACCTGAAAACAGAGGTACAAAATGGGCTGAAATGGACACCCTGACAAAGGAACTATCAAAACTATTAAAAGAGCTGCAGCACCTGGGCACCAACGGAGTTCGGATGCTCAAGGTGAAGGCAAAGCAGAACGAGGGTATCACTGCCATACAAGTTGCCTTTTGTGAACTTTTTCCCCTTGAGATTAAGATCTTGCCAAGAGTTCAGACACACGGCAGCTGCAAAACAGAAGTGAAGAGAAAACAAGTCCTACAAAGTCACTAGCTCTTGCTGTATAGAGATCAGCTGAGATGTTTTAATGCAAAGAAATCTTGGGAGACTTACTTAATAAATGAGCAAATTAGGGGGAAAAAAAAAAAAAAAGC
>VWYK01019764.1:0-14462 GCA_013399775.1 Semnornis frantzii | reverse complement strand
GAAATTAGGGGGAAAAAAAAAAAAAAAGCAGCTCCTGTTTCTCTTAAGAGCTGATCAAACAGAGCAATCCTTTCATGAAAACAAAATCAGGAAGGTGCAGTGATTTTATCAGGTAATTTAACACAAAAAAACCCCAAACTACCATAGAGCTGATTGTTCAGCATTGACTTTCCTACAAGATTTCCACGCTAAGATGTTTGGGGTTTTTTTTTGGGGTAGTTCAGTGATGTCATTTTCCATTTTTAGATCAAGAATCTGCTCAGGGTTAGAAGACTCAATAACTAGAAGACAGCAAGTGCAGTGAAGCTTTGAGTTGTTAATTCCACCACCCTTCTGGTTAGATTAACACAGATGACAGAGCAGACCCAGTGACCCAGTGTGCACTTTGTGTTACTGACAGTCACACAAGTGGCACGCAAGGAAAGTTTACCTCAGTGACAGACAAAAAGTCCACTCCTCCACTTGATTTATAGGTCCTTTCCCTCACCAATCTTAACTTCAGCTGCAGCTAGAAATCAATTCACTTTCTTCCTGATCAGTTATATATGCTGGAGAGTTTGCAGTTAAAAAAAACACAAAGCTTTTAGCGACAACCTGCATGGAACAAACAAGAGTTTGTTGTACAAATGCTTTGTATGCTCAGCCAACAGCTCTCTTCTTGTACTTTTAAATCCACTACGTTAAAAACCCAAAAATCTCCCTGGACAGTTTTCACTGTTTCTGATACAGTTTAAGCTTTATGTTAGCCCAAAGCCAAACAAAACATTTAACTGTCGATCTCACCATGAGTATAGAAGAGCACAAGACACTTAGGACCCCAGGAGGACATTTCCACTCACATACTCTAGCAGTGTGAACCCTGTGCAGCAGGCAAGAGGCCTCAGGTCAGAAACTGCCACCTTTCCAAGCAGGCTGTACACTGCCCACCAAGTAAGAAGCCTTAGAAGCAAGACATGTAAACATGAGTTTCAATGTGTTAAGACTTTCTAGGGCATCTTCTGCAGTTTCTACTTCCACAGCATTTCCTAAGGGGAAACTCTGGATCCCACGGGATGAAGCTGTCTCAAAGCTGTACCAAAGGAAACTTCTTTAAAGACAGAAGAGTGAGTTACAAAAAGTAAAACTTAGTACCTTGTCATCCTGCATTTTGAAAACTGCTCCTGGTGCAATCTTCAACACTGTGATTCTGCTTCCTGGTCTCTGCATCACTCTCTAACTCAGTCTCCTGCTGGCCAGGATACTAGGTGTTGTAACTCTTTTGTGTTTTCCTACATTCACCATTACTTGTCTGCTAAGTATTTAACATCTGGGGTTGATTCTACAAGCAAGAGCATTTGCTACAGCACTGATCAGATACTAAAAAAAAAAGGCTCTCGTTGGGCAGCAAAGACAATATGGCACTGTCAAAGGACATGAGAAAGCATCGGTCACACCTGAAGCAGAGCTTGCACTGCAAGTGTTGAAAATGCACAGCACTTATTAACACTGCAAAGTGGAAGCCAAATGTTCTTGCTTGTTTTAAGCACAAGTGTATCACAAACATAGCAACACTACATTTAGGCCTCACCCTAAGCAAAGAAAAACAGTAGCTTAAAACACCGCATGTGCTTTTAAGAACTCAATTCTATCCTTATGTGGGTTTTCACTACCTCATTTTAACACCTGCTCATGGAAACTTAATAGTTGACAGCAGTAAGGTGGAAAACTATTTAATTTTTGATGGAATTAAGTTCTCATTTAGAGCGATTTCTCAGGTTGTTAAATCACCAGCTTGTTTAGCACAGCAGCACAACACAAGTTGTGTCTCTGCAGATTCTAGCTTGATAGCAGGACAAGTGCACTGCTAGAACCTAAAAGGATCACGGAGTGGTTCAGATAGAACTTGTGGACATGGAGGCGGGGAAACAAACCCAAGATTTTCAAGGCCAGAAAGCAGGTAATGTTTTGGATCTAGGTTTTCTAGAGAGGTATTTAGTAAAGGACTAATGCCGGTTTCATCACAAGAGAACAGAAGTGCTTAATGACCAACTAGTAAATACAACATAACGGAAGGGAATCAGGTGGGGCAGGAAAGGAGAACTCACTCCTCAGTGGCAGCAGCAGTTTTGGTGCATCCATTGCCAGCAACGGATATAAACACCAGTCAAAAATCCGAATCTCAGAGCAAAAAGGATTCAGAGATGTGACCTTTTTGGATTTCAATGTTTGGCAGATCTGTCTGAGCTGTCTGTGTGCTAAAACATGGACAAATGCCACAGCCTGCATCTGAATTCAGAGTGAAGAGAAAACCAAACGTTACCCAAAACAAATTTCAGCTCTGCTCTCTATGTGCCCCACGCTGTTGGTGTTTTTATTCCTTTTGCAAGCTTTTTTTTTTTTTTCCATGAATAAAAGCAGCTAGCACTTTGTGCCCACTCAGTGATGAGAAGTCTGGGAGCCAAGCATTTTCTCTCAGAAAATACTGCCTTCTTGAAATCAGTTGGTCACAGGACAATTATTAAAATGTATTTTAAGAAAAGTTCTACTGGCCAAAGGCCAACACTACATTCAAGACCTGCTAATACATCCAGGCAGATAAGTAAAATCAAAAGAAAACAAACAAAACGACAAAACAAAACAAAAAAAACCAAACCAAAACAAAACAAAAAAAAAAACCCCAAAAAACCAAACCCAAACCCCAAAACAAAACCCACACACAAACCCCCCAAATCAGAAAACCTCCCAAAGGAAAACTGTTCCATTTGTTTACTTCAATTTGAAGTAGATATTTAAGGACACGAATGGACCGGTCGTGGTTTATTGGATGACTCCTCTGATGCGCCGTCGCTCTGTGATCAACGCTGTCTGCACAAACAGATTTCATTCATGACAATCCAGCAGATGGTGAAACTCGAGTGGCCAGGCACAGCTACTGCAGGGTTGGGTTGGTTTTTTTGGTGTTTGTATTTTTTTGTCTGTACAAAGTTTGCAGCATGTCAAGATGCCATCCAGCTTACAGACTTAACTTCATGTGGAGATGTCCTCCTGCTAGACACCGTGCATCGAAGAGCGTCTGGTGGCCCACACCTGAGCCAGTTTTAAAAACTGAAGGCTAGCATGTTTTGACTGTCAAGAACTTCATTACAGTACACTTTACTGTACAAACACTTTAAAGGATGTTTATTAGGAAAGTCTGCAAGTCATAGTGGATAGTAGAGTTCTTGTTTATGGTACCTTCTTGGCCTCTAATAATTTGCTTTGCCTCCAGTATTAAAAATCAAACTGCTTCCATGAAGGTGATTACTAAAATGAGCTATGGTATGTTAACCTACAACTCACAAAATGCGACAGTACAGACATTAATTTCTTTTAACTGTCTGTTAATTTGTAATCTAAGTTGTGAACATTTAAATATAACCCACCCCTTGAGCCAAACCCACCCCGGTTCCGGTTTGGGCCCTGACTGATTTGGAATGCTTTCTTAGGCCACCCATTTCCACAAATTTGTATGCACTCAGGAAATATAAAGTCAAAAATATACAAATCTCTTGTTGTTATAAGGTTTTTGTGAGTGAAATTACCCAGGACCATGGACTTGGAAGGAGAAGAGGGGTGGGGCGGGGTGGGGGGCTGGGCCAGGTAAGAGAGGGGAATTTACAGCAATTCGTCTTCAAAGTTCAAAACTGGTCACTTCACAGAAAGACTGCAGGACTGGTGAAATTCTTGCTTCTAAAAAGTGATACTGTAGTGGAGAATTTTCTAGGAAAAATAAAACAGCTTTTAATAACTGGCCCGCTGGTATGAGCTACCGTGGAATAAATTAGCACAAAAATGGAAGTCTTATAACTGTTCACTGTTACAGACGTAATCAACAAGGTCAGTCACTCTTAAAAGTTCATCTTCGTCTTCCTCCGGCCCTACTGCCTCCTGCCCGCTCCCCGTCCCGTTGGGCGCCAGGCTGGTGCTGGCCGTGCTGTCCTTGGGGGCCTGGGTCTTCTCGCTTGGCTTGCCAATCAAGTTCTCAATGGTTTTACCTGGGCTCTGTCCGTTGGTGGAAGGCAAATCCACCAGGCTGTAGTCCAAAGGGCTCTCTACTTTCCCTACGTTATCGAAGTCATCTTCGTCATCGCTTTCTATCCGGTAGCAGTGCTTCTTGGTGGCATCTTGAGGAGCTTGTGGTGGTGGCAGCTTATTTGCAGGAGCAGGGTTTTCAGCCTCCTCGTTGGCATTGTCGCAGTTGTCGTCTTCGTCGGTTTCGATCCGGTTCAGCCGTTTGCGGACAGGCCTCCCTTCCTCTTCCTCGTCCCCTCCTTCTTCTGCGGAGTAGTCATCTGCATTTCGCCGACGCTTTCGGATCAGTCGCTTCGACTCCTTTGTGGATTCATCGTCCTCAGAGTTCTTGGATGCGTAGCTCTCTGGAAGAAGCAGCAGACTTAAAGCCATTAGCCAATCTGAGTGCCATCAAAACACTGAGCCTTCCTTACTGTTCATCTTTCACAATGCCACCTCTCCCCTCACCACACACAGCTCCGTCTCCTACCCCAACCATGTCAAAACATTTCTGTTCCTTTTCCTTCATAAATAAACTGCTCAAGTAGCAGACCCCAACAATTTGTGCATATTCTCTTTCCAGTCTGAGGAGCAGCAGGGGCTTTGGAGGCAGGTGTAGTCCCCCTAAAATAACATGTCCCTGCTCTAACAGCATCTGCTTTACACCCTTCCAGAAACTCAGAGACCAGATAACGAGTCCTCTATTATAAAAAGACAAATGTACACACACACAACTGTCCTGATATCTTCTCCACCCCCTGTGATTCATAGAATCACGGAATAGTTTGGGTTGGAAGGGACATTAAAGATCATCTAGCTCCAACCCCCCTGCCATGAGCGGGAACACTTTCCGCGAGATATGGCTGCTCAAAGCTCCATGCGACCTGCTCTTGAACACTTCCAGGGATGGGCATCCTATACCAATGCCTCACCATCCTCACAGTGAAAAACTTCTTATGTCCAATCTAAATCTACCTTCTTTCACTCTGAAGTCAGTAGCCCTTGTTCTACTTTTTTTAGCCAAAGCATAAGAACACTGCCTATCACTTGAGGTACGCTGCCCTTTCACGGGAGGCCTTTTCTTTGGGGCAAGCTGGACTATTGCCAACACGCTGACAGCCTTTTCACTGATCTTTGACAGCTTAGGTTAGGAAAGACAAAGACTGGAAAATCAAATGGCAAACAGCATTTGCTGTCTCTTTGTGATTTCCATTAGAAATGCCTGTGAAGTGTCATTTTAAAGGGTATTATTTAATGTAGGTTCAAGCTGAGAGAGGCTATGTCAGAGTATCACTACATTTCCAGGCACACTTGCATATTTTATGGAAACTGTGGGAGGGTACTAGAATGGTAGTAAATGGTGCTGATGTCCATCTGCAAAAAGCCGGTACCAAAAATAACCAAGGACATGGGATTTTTAGTCTGGTGAAGAGAAAACTTAAAGGGGATCTAATCAATGTTTGTAAATATCTGAGGGTTGGGGGTCAAGAGGGAGGGGACAAGCTCTTCTCAGTTGTGTTCTGTGATAGGACAAGGGGTAATGCGTATAAACTGCAGCACAGGAAGTTCCACCTCAACATGAGGAAGAACTTCTTTACAGTAAGGGTCATGGAGCACTGGAACAGGCTCTTTGGAGAGGTTGTGGAGTCTCCTTCTCTGGACCTGTCTGGATATGTTTCTGTGTGACCTGCACTAGATTCTATGGTCCTGCTCTGGCAGGGGGTTGGACTGGCTGATCTCTGGAGGTCCCTTTCAACCCCTAACATCCTGCAATCCCGCGAGTTTGTGGAGAAGAGGCACCACCAGTCAGGCACTGCTTCAAGTCACAAATGCAGGCAGCAAAAAGCTCAGCCATCATATAGCAGATTCTTAGCAGAGAGTAGGGACATCTCTCAACTAGACTGGGTTGCTCAAGGCCTCATCCAGCCTGTTCTGGAACATCCCCAGGGAAGGGACCTCACTATCTCTCTGAACAACCTATTCCAGATTCTCACCACCCCCATACTGAAGAACTTCTCACTAAGATCCAGTCTAAAATTACTGTCCCTCAGCTTTCCCTACCTTGTCCTGTTGCTAGACACCCTTTTGAAAAGTCCCTCTCCAGCCTTCCTGTAGGGTCCCTTCAGGTGCTGGAAGGCAGCCTACACGGTCCTCCTGGAATCTTCTCCAGGCTGAACAATCTTTTGGTCTATCCCCACAGCAGAGGTGCTGCACCTTCAAAGTACCCATGGACCACTTCAGAAGGAAACAGTTTCTGAGAAACATCAAGGAGCTCTAGAAAGAAGATTCTCCAAAGCCTCTGAATTCTATACACTTTCATCTTGATGCCAACCCTGCCATACAGCAGCTCCTGCAAACAGTGGAAGTGTTCATTTTACCTTCACTATCTGAAGTGGAGAGCCTGCGTTTGTGAACTCTTCTCAGCTCCTTCCCGTATCGGACGCTTTTCTGTGAGCCATCACTTTCTGAATCTTCCTTATAATTAACTTGTCTCTTCTGATTCCGTCTTGATCTTCTCCTCCTGGTTTCCAGGTAATCATCATCGCTGTAATCTGTGTAATCACCACTCTCTGGACAGAAGGAAACAATGATGTGTGTTACTCCATTAAAGCACAGCACAACTGAGATAAGCTTTAGACCAGCAGTAGTCAAACCCTGCGCTTTTCGAGCCCCAGCCATCACACCTTGTTCTCCTGACCCATTCCAGGCTCAACCATCACTTCCCTCAGTCTTCACCAGTGTAGAATCGCTTGTTTAAAAATCTTCTCACAAACCCTTTTCCTTGTCTTCCTCAGTCTCCTCCGGAAGAATGTTTCCTTACAGTGTTTCTGTTCCCTCATCTCTATTGGTGCCACGGATGCCTCCTCTACAACTTCTGACAGCTAAAAGAACTTTTCTGAACTGGAATTGATGAGGCACATCTCCTACTGACACCGGCAAGTCCTTTCTGGTTTTAAAATCTAAATAAATTGTACTCAAACACTTTGAAGAATAGGCACATGAAACAATAAAACACTGACAGGATGAAACTCTGAATAACAGAATTTAAATTGACAACAAAAATTAGTCTCACTCTGTCAAAAGTTTGCTTAAAACAGAAACTGTGTAGAAAAAGCTTACCACTATTCACAGCTCTTCCTGCACCAGTCTAGTGTCCTTAAGAATAAAATTTATTTACAGGAACTGAAAAGAGCTTTGTATCGACTTTATCTGCTTTTTCACTGAGCAACTATCTCAAGCTACATTTATAGACAGGTCACACAATAGCCTAAGTTAGTGATTGACCTAAGTTGCAGATCAAAGTGGAACCTTCTTTATTTCCTAAAAGACTAGGGAAAGAATCAGAGCAAGTCAGCAACAACCACCTTCAGAAGGGAATTCCATCTCTGGAGACTGAAAACAAAAGCCATTTGCGGGGTACCTTGTTTTCTGAACTCAAAGAAAAGCAGGATCCTGAGGGACAATAGAGGGAGTATGGTGACTCCACCATTTCCCTGGGTAGTCCATTCCAGTGCCTAATCACTCTGTGAGGAAGTGCTTCCTAATATCCAATCTAAACCTCCCCTGGAGCACTTCAGACCATGCCCTCAGTCTCTGCTCATAAGACTTTCCCTCCAGCCCCTTCACCAGTCTCATTGATATGGAATCAGCTGATTTTATCACAGACGTGTGCCCATAAGGAAACAAATTTGCTCTTGTTCATTACAGAAGAGATAAGCAACCTCTTCAGACTTCTGCCAGTATCTTTACCGGTAACAGTAAAGTGTGAGCATTTAGTGCAATGATGCAATTTGGGACAGGGAGACAGCAACTCCTTTAAGTCCATATAGCTGTTGTTCTCTGTGAAGGAGCTCTCCCTCCTGTAAACCAGTACTTCAGTGTAACTTACTCCACCATACAGAATCACAGACTTGTCAGGGTTGGAAGGGACCTCAAAGATCATCCAGTTCCAGCCTCCCTGCCATGGGTATGGACACCTCATACTAGATCAGGCTGCTCAAGCCCCATCCAGTCTGGCCTTAAAATCTTCCAGGGATGAAGTTTCTACCACCTCCCTGGGCAACCTGTTCAAGTGTCTCACCACCCTCATGATGAAGAACTTCTTCCTAACATCCAATCTGAATCTACACACTTCTAGTTTTGCTCCATTCCCCCTAGGTCCTATCAATACCCAACACCCTAAAAAGTCCCTCACCACAATCATCACCTATATTCTAGAGACAGATAAAACACTGGAAAGGTGACACAGACACTGAAAAGGTAACAGGCACTAAGTTAGTGCTCCAATGTACTTAGGACCTTAAATTCACAATACAAATAAGTTCGAGCAAGTGCTGATGTACCTGGCACTTTCTAGGACTGAGTCTCACAAGAAGCAGAAACAAAGCCTTCAGAGGAAGTTGCTAATCATGAAAAGGTTTAAATACTGCAAAGGTATTATTCTGACACTTCACACTGTGCAAACGGAAAATGAACTGAATGAAGGACAAGTAGAATAAAGTGAATTATTAGGTTCTCCTGTGATGCAAGACTCTTCAGTTATTGAAGATCAAAAAGGATAATCATGAAGTAGAGAGAGTCAAGGTGTTATTGTTTGCTTTCAAGTCTGCCAAAGAACAGTGTCATACAGCTGAGGGATTTTTTTCTTCCTTTCCAAGTAAGGGAAAATGTTCCTTTCAGAAGCTTTTTCAAAGGTATTTGGAAGGTCTTCAAGCTACAAAGAAGCTTGAAGTAGCTCTAAAGAAGCACATTTTTGTTTCCATTCTTCTCTTCCCTGCTATCATCTGCCAAACAGGAGGGTACTGGGAGTCACAAAGGTGGCATTTGAATTGTAGCACAAACACTCATTTAAACATTAAAATGCCAAGAACCTACTATTCAGTGCCAGTTTCCTGCAGAATATTCACAGTTGAACAAGCAGTAAACTGCTTTACAGCAAAGATGACTTGACCAAAGCAAGCAAACAAGTTTCTTTCCTGTCAGTTGTGACAGGAAACCAAGACCACCACTCTTCCTCTCTCCAGCACAAAGTATTTATTACAGCTAAGACCTATACTCACCAGATTCTCTGCTTGAATTGTCCTCGGATTCTTCCTCCTCATCATCCTCAGAATATTTTTTCTTGGCTGTTTTCCTTCGTAACCGCCTGCTTTGCCTCATGGGCCTGGAGTGGTGTCGCCTGGATATGCGGGCACAGAACTCGGAGTCGCTGTCTTCGTTAGACGGTGGCTCGTCTTCGCTTTCATCCAGATTCTCCTCTGAGATAACAAACTCATCCTGAGATCTGCTCAGAGACCACACAGACAGAAAGAAAGGATTGAAACATTGCTTTTTCACTGTGAGGGGGACAGAGCACTGCAACAGGCTGCCCAGGGTGGTTTTGAAGTCTTTCTCTCTGGTAATATTCAACAACTGTCTGGATGCGTTCCAGTGTGATCTGCTCTAGGTGATCCTGCTGTGGCAGGGGGGCTGGACCAGATGATCTTTCCAAGTCCCTTCCAGTCCCTGACATTCTATGATTCTAAGATTCCCTTTTCACTGTAAGTCACATGGAAAAGGTGACAGCTAGTAGGTACAAGTTACTCAGGTTGCCCAGAGAGGTGGTTGTGGCCCCATCCCTGGAGGTGTTCAAGGTGAGGCTCGACAAGGCTCTGGGCAGCCTGATCTAGTGGAGGATGACTCTGCTGACTGCAGAGAAGACTGGACAAGATGACCTTTGGAGACCCCTTCCAACCCAGATCATTCTACAATTCTGTTGAGACTCTGGTGAGGCTTAAAATTTTTCACAAGAACAATCCAGCCACTGGAACAATCTGCCTGGAGAAGTGGTGGAGAGTCCCCAGCATTCACAATTCATGATTTGTGAATAGGCTGCCCAGGGGGGTTGTGGAGTCTCCCTCTCTCGAGATATTCAAGACCTGCCTGGATGCATTCCAGTGTGATCTGGCATAGGTGATCCTGCTCTGGCAGGGAGGTTGGACTGGATGATCTTTTGAGGTCCCTTCCAGCCCCTAACATTCTGTGATTCTGTTATGATCCAAGCCCTGTCCTATGCCATTTCTGAGAATATCTTGTTTTAACACTATTGCTCTTCTCCAAAACATGCATCTCACAAACCTACCACATGATGAGAAACTTCTTTATGGTGAGAGTGAGAGAGCACTGCAACAGGCTGCCCAGAGAGGTTGTGGAGTCTCCTTCTCTGGACACTTTCAAAACCTGCCTGGATGCATTTCTGTGCATCCTGCCCTAGGTAAGCCTGCTTTGGCAGTGGGGGTTGAACTTGGTGATCTCTGGAGGTCCCTTCCAACTCCTAAAATTCCGTGATTCTGTGAGCTTGTAACACTCCTGCCCTCCCCTTGTAACCCTCCTGAGCACTGAGGGTACCCACCATCAGCTGAACGTCAGTTCCAGTGTAACACCCCAAAAGCACTCAGCAGAGGCTGGTCTTGAAAACAGATGAGCACACTCTGACAGATCCATGCACTATTAACTCTGAGAGATGTCCACAAGCTACGCTCATTCACAGAATCATAGAAGTACTGAGACTAGAATAGATCTCTGAGATCAATTTCAGCCTATGACCTACACCCTCACATCGACTAGACCATGTCATTGATTGGAAATTTCCAGCACATTTTGCTCAGCTCTTTGGGCTGCCACTGAAGTGACCTCAGCATGGTCACAGGTGAAAAGCGAGGCTCAAAATTAACATTTAGGTTGCACAGATGAACCATACACTTAGCAACTGTCTCAGTGACTGGTGTAAAGCTTTATATGTTGATGGTAAAGAGCCTAGACTTCATGCTCTGTTAGGTTTCTTCATTAAGGCATAAAAGACACCTAAAATTATTGTATCTTTACAGTGAGAGTAGTGAAACACTGGAACATGTTGCCCAGGGAGGTTGTGGCTGCTCCCTCCATGGAGGTGTTCAAAGTCAGGCTGGATAAGGCCTTGAGCAACCTGTTGCAGTGGGAGGTGTCCCTGCCTATGGTGGGGGCTTGGAACTAGATGATCTTTGAGGTCCCTTCCAACCTAAGCCATTCTATGATTTTTTAACATTAAGAACAGTGGAAAATTCCATGGGAAGAGAGTTTCAGTAAGCCAGAGCAATACTTGTTTAGTGTTTGAAGCATCACGTGACATGTATTTGTTATCTGAGATATAAGCTACTTCTCTGATGGTTTTCAGACTCTATCTCCTAGACAGCAGAACTGGTTTCAGAACCTGCATGTCAAATATGCTTTTAAATGGAATTATTTTACTCTCCCCACTGACACTCAGGCCCAATAGAAGATCCCACAAAACAGGACATATTTTCAAGAAACTAACCAGCCACATCTTTGTTAAGGATTTCTGCTAGACAGTCACATCACTCAGAGAATGGAGCCTGCCTGGCTCCTTCACTAACAAAACCATGTACGGAACCTTCCAATATGGCCTCCAACATTCCCATAACATTTCCAGAACACATTTTGCTTAAAATACAGATTAGATGATTTCAGCACATGCCTCTGGAGTGCAATATTTCCAGTACAATGATGTTCCCTTAGGCCAGGAGAACATTTTCTGGTACCATGCAGGGTAGTTCCTCCACTGGGCACATACTCATAATCTGCAGGGTCACAGTAGCTCACAGCTGTCTGTGACTTGTTGTGGCATTTAAACTGCAGACCTACCCATCACTGATCTTGAATTCATCCTCACTCTCCTCTTCATCCAGGTTACTGTCACTATCCAAGTCATTTAGTCGCCGTCGTTTCTTGCGCCGTGCTGCAGCAGCCCTTTGTGGTCGTTTGTTTTCTTTCCTTTCCTCCTCCAGGATTGTGGAAATGTCTTTTCCACGGTGACCTGTGATATTAGACATGTCTTTGCCCCTGCCAACGCCTGAATTCAGGGAAAGAAGGGGGAACAAAAGAGGAACATTTATTTTTTTGCTTAACCCCATGAATATCTTTCCTCCATGCCTCTAGCTTCAGTTTATGTAAAACTCCCTCTGGAGTCTTGTTCCTGATTCACACAACTCCAGCTGTGGGCACCTGGAAATCCTGAGGTGCATGCAGAAGACAGCAGATAAGTGTTGGCATGCTGATACTCAGCCCCAACCCAGTTTATTACCAGTTCTGGTGCCTTTTAAGAAGGGTAGATGTGAGAAAATACATATCTGGGGAGGATTGGACTGGATGATCTTTTGAGGTCCCTTCCAGCCCCTAACATTCTGATTCTGTGACAGGTATCCCTGCCCACAGCAGGGGGCTGGAACTAAATTATACTTAAGGTCTCTTCCAATTCAAACCAGTGCAATGAAAAACAAATAATATCAGAAACATACCTCCTCCATCAGCCTCCTTGATATCATCTTCAATTGCCTCATCAATTGCCTCATCAAATTCATCAAACCTAAAACCAAGAGTAACATTTACCACTTTGAAATCAACCCTAACCAAATTATCTTATGAAAGCATAACTCCATATGTAAAACTGCAGTGAGAAATCACACCATACAGAGAATGGGTTGGATATATAACAAAATAGTAAAGATAATGAGTGGATTGATAATAACTTAGGCATTTTTTAAAGGACCTCTTTCCTTTTCCTTCATTTAATATATATACATGCACACTCGTGTGTCTTTGTGTCTGTATACCTGGACACTGCTTGGGTTTTGAACTTTATTTGTGGCAGGAGCATAACTATTTCGTTTTTTGAGTTGTGGCCCTCAAACAGGAGAAGCCTGGATATAGGCAAGTTTTATTCTTTTAACTTCATTTTGCATGCTGGGGCTACATAAAAATTAACAGTTACAGCATTTGAGGGGTGTGTGTGGTGGAGGGAAATGGGGTAAGGTCCTGGTTTATAATTCATCAGCCAACTCCCAGTGGTTTGCTCTGTGAGATCCCTTTTTGGCAGCCTGTCCTGGGCTGCAATAGAGAGGTTTGAAATGGTAGTTAACTACTACTGCTTTGTGCAAAAGTCTGTGGATTTGGGATTTGTAAATAATTTTAGGGGGAGTTTGGGTATTTTTCTCCCTACTCATGTGCATCTTCTTCTTAATCCCCATCTCATGCTTTTTTGGCTGCATGGTTGAGCAGGAGGCAGGAAATTAAGGCAGCCATGGCCTCCTGCAGTGCTTTGCTGGGGACTATGGGTGGGCAGCTCTTTGGTTTCATCCTTCCACTGGCTTTTCCCAACTCCTTCAGCAGGAAACAACACCCTACATACAGATGGGAGCAGAGAGGTGTGGGGAGAAATGACCTTCCTTTTCCCAAAAAGGGTTGGATCCTTGAGATCCCTTCCAACCTGTGTTCAAGGATTCTAGGATCTCTTTTAACTTTTGGTTATTTACCATTGCCTGTCTGTCCTACTTTAACTTCTGTGAACATAAACCTGTTTTCATTTTACATGCCATGCAACTCACTGAATTTAACTCTATGTAATTAGAAAGTTGAAGATGGTAGCAGTGTCATTTTCCACACAAAGCATTAGTCATTTTTCCACCCCCTCACATTAGGGGTGGATGACTTTTATTAGATGACACAGACACTGCCAATTTACAAAACAGACTTTCTCAAAAGCACCTATTAAACTAAATTAACATTATTCATCCTGTCTAAATCTGTCTCTCAAGCAGCTTCTTTCTCTTCTTAAAATTCATGGGAATGACACTTTATGGACAGCAACATCTTAAGCTGCACAAGTAAAACGCACTCTACGCAGCTCATTGTGGTTACATCCAAATAAGCTACAGTCTAATGTTACATAACTGAATAGGACAAACAAAAGTAGAAGATTTGAGTATATTTGTCCTACAGCAGCTTTTATGAGCTGCATAAATCTCTGCTCTCTGAGTAGCTCATTTAAAGAAGGCAGCAAATGGGAGAGAAAAGGATTCGGTCCTCTTACAAAGATAACTTCGGTTGGTTTCTTCAGTGATGAACTCAAATCCCATAAAAAAGGATTGTTACCTCTATCTCCAACTAGATGCTTGAAGCTACCAGATGAAAAAATACGAATTTAATTACAGGAAAAAAAAATTCCTTAGATGGAGATTTTCTTTGTGTAATTTTTAGAAAGTATTCTTTGATATTTTTAGGATACAAGCAACTAACAACTGGGCAATTCTTTCATTAAAGATTCACTTTCTCAGTCCCAGAGGAACAACCAGTATAGTTTAAGGGTTGACCTGCTGGAAAGCNAGTGCAGGTTACTGAGTGACCTGCTGGAAAGCAGCTCCGTGGAGGACTTTGGAGTCCTGGTGAACAATAAGTGATCAATGAGACAGCCGTGTGCCCTTGTGGCCAATAGAGTCAATGGTATCCCGGGGTGCATTAAGAAGAGTGTGGCCAGCAGGTCAAAGGAAGTTCTCTCCCTCTGTTCTGCTCTGCTAAGACCACATCGGGAGTGTTATTACCAGTTCTGGGTTCCCCAGTTC